>WSLO01000232.1:0-22898 GCA_019677385.1 Ceratobasidium sp. 392
ACCGGAAATTTGTGTAGAATGGGGTTATTTTATGCGTAGAACGAGCCTATGTAAATTTCCGGTGTAGTTGCAGCGGAAAATTATGGTGAACTTGACGGCCGAAATTCGAAATTTCGGCCCTGCATAAAGTCCCCATTGACATAATAACAAATGTGATGATGTGTAGCGAACACGATACTCTTTTTACCTCGAAAGCGCTCTTTTCTTAAAGCAAGAATTTATGATTACCCCACTACCCACCGAACCACCTCATTGTTCAACTGCGTTCATTCGATCCTACTTGTGAGCTTCTATCTTGATTTGTGTTCAACGTTGACTCGTTGTGCTACCTTCAACCTTGCAATGAGGCGCAGGCTTACCCACAGTTAAACCAAAAGGGGCTGCAACTTCTAAGTTATGCCCCTTACGTATGCTTAGTAGCTTATGAGCTAAAACATGACCAATTTTGCGCTAAAAAATGCGATTTCGAGCCAAATGTCGTATATGATATGTTCTACATGCTATCCGAAAGGTAGATGTGAATTTGGCCTGTATGAACACACAGAACAAACTATCTTATGTCACGTTTCTACGCTTACTGGTAGCTGTCATATCACTACGCATATATCGATTACATCTCAGACACCCACCCATCTCCTATGCTGGGAGTTTCAAAGCGGCGGTGTAGCTGCATATGACTCCACTCCCGGTGCCGATAGCCGGAGGCGACTTGACTTGGCCCGATTGGTTAATAGCACAAACCCTCAGTAATTCTCGAGCGCCTATCAATCCCGGTTGAGGATATATGCAAGCGGATTCACCTCCCCTGTCCGCCATTCGCGACCATCCACAACCATGACCAAGCATAACATTATACCTACCACTTCGTCTATCACTCCGTGCGACATTCACTTCGACTCTGATGGGTACTTCATCAGTCTTGAACTTCCAGACCTGAAGTTGAAGCTCAAAATCATGGAAAGTCATTCTGACTGTAGTGAGTGCTTATTGATAAACTTCAAAAACTCGATTAGTTAATTAACGCCCTATTCTATTTACTAGACTTAACTACGTATCACGGCCGGTTGCTCTACCGCAAGCAGGCGGATTTAAACGGCTCTCTGGTTATTTCTCATATCCATTGTAAAGATGGCCTATTAGTGGTCCAGGTTGGTGACTCGAGAGACCCGGGTTCATCTGCCGTATGCCAATTTCTTCCTTTTTTGTTCGTTTGCCTTATCTGACCCGGGCTTCAGGCTGTCGCAACCCTCACCAGCTCTTGTACCCCGTTGACCCCACGCAACTATCGAGACTATACAGTCTGGGAATGTACGTGACCGATAGCAAGGAGCTAGATCATTTTCTGGGACGCAGGTGTATGCGCTCGTGCTTTCCTTGGTTTAAGCTGGAAATTATTTGAAATAGGTGCAAGTACGTACATCATCCATGAATTTGATTAGGTGTCGGACGGCGAGGAGATTGGAGCTAGTACATGAGAAATCCGAGTTCGTATAGTCAGTGTTAGACATTGCAAATCGCCACACCCGGCCAGACGAACATCCATAAATGAAACAACTGTGGCTAGATTAGCTAGCCAGAAGGGAGATCTACCTACTATTTCCCCCTAATTCACGTACCAATAAGGGTAATCAGAGTAGCAGAAACTATCGAAACTTACTCGTAGAAACAGCCTCGGAAACATCAGCTGCAGGGTTAATGGAAGTTTTGACGTTCAAAGTTTCACCAAAGTAGAAACTTTTGGTGCAATTGTTTCTAGTTACGCGAGATCAAATGAAGTAAACAAAAAATTGTATAGATGTGCTTGCCTCTTCAAAAAGCTTTGGAAAAAGAGTCAAAATAACCAGTGGGTAATCAGAGTAGAATCAGAAACATCACAGATTATTCACATAATAGCTTTAGCTCGCAAAAATCGGCGTTGTTTCTGCAGTTTCGGCCTACTCCGTGATTGCCCTAATTACTCCAAGAGACAAAGTTCTTTTAATAGTTTGTATCTATTTTACCTGCACGCTCTTTGTGGCTTGGTCAGATATGAGCCACGTTAAGTATTACATTACTATATGCTTGCGTAGGAACATCTATACTTCAATGTACTCGGCATTATGCTGAGAATAGCGCTCGTGTCTTCCAGTAATCAACCCAGCGCCTCACGTCCTCTTCTCCGAGTTCCCCAACGACCTTCAAGCTCCGGCTTAAACGTTCTCCCTGTGTCGTATCAAGCCGGGCGGATCCTCCAGCTTCCATCTCTCTTGTGCTATCTTCTGGGCCTTTTTCTATTCTTGCCCGTAGATGCTCGTCGGCGCGCACCATTGCGTCAACCGTACTTTGTATCTTGGCGGTCGGGAGTCGGCTAAGAAGCACCCTTTCATTCTCCTCCGAAGCTGAAATATGACACTTGATGCGATCGTTCCACTCCCGTAAGGGTACGGTTGGGAGTGCTTGCACGGTCTGTGATTGAAGTGCTTGTGAGAACATTGTCATAACTCGGGACCACTCGATAGGTCGCGGGTGCGAACAATGAACGAATGGAGGCAAAATAGCGTCCCGACTGAGTGATATTTCGATAATCCCTTTAGCAACAACGTCGAGAGGGGTCCACGAAACGCTCTAGACAAATCGATTGTTAATACATATTTCTTACCGGGCTCTGCATATCACACATACCCCGATTGCGTCCGGTAAACATCCAATGGTAACCGATGAAGCGATGATTGAGGGAATCCAATCATTCAATGACCATGCGCCAACGTTTGAATCACCTGCAAGTTGGCCGAGCCGCACAATGCAAGACTCGAGGCCGTTTCCCCGAGCGACCTCGAGTAACTATGGGTTAGGACCAAGATGTCAATATCGTGATCCTAGTTTTAAGCAAAACATACCTTCTCCGCTACGAATTTGCTTTGTCCGTACCCAATGCTTGTCCCGGCACTTGAAATGTCAACTGATGTCTCTCGTAGGGATCCGCCGGGTGTGCCAAACCCAGCAACCGAGACTGAGGAAGTAAAAAGAAAACGGGGTCGCTGTTTCGAGCCCAGGGCAAGGCTAACGAGATTATGGGTGCCGCGGATACTCGGTTCGAACGATTGTAATGATAGGTTGAAGTTGACCTGCCAAGCGTTCTGCATACAGCGGCGTGGTTAACCTTCAAACAGGGTCGTTATATACGTGAAAACACCTACGTGGATGAATAAACTAGAAGTACTGTTGATCTAGGATCGAGTTCAGCTAAGATCTTCAAGCAATACCGAACTGCACTTACTTCTTCGTAAATTTCCGAGGGCAGGCCGAGTTTCTCGGCTGTTATATCGCTCTCCAATAACACGAGTTTCGGTGAATCCAGCAGCGCGACATTAAGCCGCTTGTCCTCAAACGCGTCAAATTGGCGTTGTCGAATGGTCCTTCCAGTTCCACTGGACTTACGGTTCAGCGCCCATATTCGCTCCACTTGATCGCTCGCAAGAAGTTGAGCCAAGAGATGACAACCAAGTCCTCCAGTTGTTCCAGTCAAGACAATTCGTTCCGATGACACATAATGCGGCTTGAGGGAAGTTTGCGGGAATGACATGTCGTTGTACTTTTTTATCATGCGTTCAATGGAGCCGATCCCGTTGTCATTAGATCCCTCTGGAGAGTGGCTCGCACCGCTAGATAGTTGAAGGATAAAATCCGACATTTGGGATACGGTTGGATACTTGAATACCGTGTCTTGGCCAAGCCGAGTAGCAATAGTTCGAGCGTTGTGATCCGGAGACGAGTTGACGGTATTGATGATAGTTCGAATGAGCATCGTGGCTGTTAAGCTAGTGTACGCATATGAAATCAAACTTATTTCAAAGCCTCAGATGAGCTGAACGACGCACCTATCAAGTCCCTGTTGAAAAAGATCAACTGCAACCTCAACCTCGTTTCCAAGAATTCGCTCTAGGCAATGCCTGAGCCAGCTTTCAACCTCACTCTGCTTGTTCCATGATGGCAAGTCGCGAGACTCGAAATGGCTTCGCTCGTTGGACTCGAGGTCCGCATACATCCGCTCGATATCCTTTGAATAGACTTTCAAACTTGCGGCCCGCGACAGGGTACCCTTTGGAGTCCGCAGAAGAGGCAAATCTGGGCGCGTAAAAATTACGGACTCGGGAATAAGACGGGCGTGGCTGGGACCAACACGGTTCGCATTCTCGATGTGTGGCCTGCTCATCACAATAATTTAGTAGTTCAATATTTTCAAGACTGAAGCCTTTCTGACCAGATATCCTTCATTATTTCGGTCTGGCTCTTTCCCTGGTAGTTTGATTGAGCACTCGCGGTGAACTCTAGGAGTACGCCGGTCTGGTTCTTCTCACGTCCAAACATAGCCGCCAGTTCAACGTAAGGGCAGTTAGTTATTACGTCCTCTGTGACCCCAATTTAGTGATACGTGAGTTATTTTCGCTCCAACAACTGATCCACTTACCCATCGCACCAGGGTTAGTCTTCTCCCCGTTAGCGAGCACAATCTGATCATCGAGACGTCCAACTCTGGGTATGGTTAGTGAGCTATCGTCCAATCGAAAAGAGACAGGTCACTCACGTTTTCCATAAGCCGCGCTTCGTAGGATGAGGTACCATCAAATCTTTTGTCGCGTATGCGGGTTGCCCGTCAAACTCGCGGTTCAGGATGAGCGGCTTGTGCTCTTCAATGGCCTCGGAGACGATAAGACTAAAACCAATGGCATCGCGAGAGAAGTACATACTATTGCTACCAGTTCATACGTTCCATCCTCATCGTTCTGTGGCACAAAACGAGGACATAGCTGCTCGGAAAATTCGAGATAAGCCCAGTCCTCAGAACTTCGTTGGGGGTGTGTCGGGCGTAGTTTGTTTACGCAACCAATCTCCGTTGCTCCGTATGCTGATTGCAGCCGAACGCCTGGGATAAAATAAGACGACAGTCCCTTAAATAACTGGTTCTGACTGTACCGTTCTTAACAAGCGAGTTTCCAACCCATTCGGCTAAAGCACCACCGCCGTAGTACTATTTAAAGTACCAAGTTAATAGCGAAGCTAAAAATAGAACCCTGAAACACAAACCAGTCCACGAAGCTTTCTAAGATGAGATATCGCAACCTTGTCTTTCGACCAAGCCTGCGAATAGTCCGTATTCAACCAAACTCCTCCTATATGCTAAATAAAGTGCAGTGCTTACTTCCAAGAAAGCGGGTACCGACATCAGGGCGTTGCATCCAGCGGCAACCATAACTTTCATCGTTGATTCAGCAGTTGGAACAATGGGTGTTGGACTGAACGCGAAAAACACTGGCGAATAGCCAACGTATAACGGCATCACACCATGCCAAGTGAAACCCTAATTTCAATCGTCAGCGGGCACCCCAATAACTAGCAAATGTATATCCCTTACCATCATATGGAAGGCAGGAAGTACCATCAAACCTATACAATCTCCAGGACCCCCGAGTTCCCAACACGCAGCTACAGGTACCAATAATCGGTGAGAAATGGGAAAAATAAAGTACGAAAGACATACGCTGGTGTACTAAATTAGTAAATGCGCTCTTGTGGTCAAGTTTAAGTGCTCGGGGTAACCCAGTTGACCCAGAACTATGCATGATCACCACCAGGGAGTCGTCCGTGGTAGGAGCAAGAGCTGGGAATCGACTGATTGGGCGTAACTTGGCACCATTCTTGCCCAGGTCCGGGAATAGTTCGGATGCAGAAGGGACGCGAGTGACTTCCCAGCTACGGTCTCGATTCTCCGGTAAACCTTGGATCTTGTCCCACAGCTCTTCGATTGCTTGACCACCCCCAACTAGAGCGCGATCGGTTTGGGTACTGTTTAATAAATGGCTAATTCCAGCAACTTGAGTGCGAGGCGATAAAGGAAAAGGCTGTAACGCATTCAAGAGATTCAAGAAGTCATTTGTACACAACTTGAATAGAGAAGAATAGCGTACTGACCACGAGACCCGCTCTCATCGCACCGAATATCAAAGCAAGATATATTACAGTATCCGCGGATACCAATATCCCTATCTGCGTGCCTCGAGGAAGTAGCGCTCCAGGATTCAAAATATGAGCGGCGCGGTGTACAGCAAATCCAAACTGCTCGTAGGTCACAGAAATTGGAGGATCGCCATTGATCCCAGCGAGAACAGCCCAAGTGTGTTTCGGGTTACGTTGCAGATGAAAGTCGACGACGGAGTTCAGAGGAATGGACCCATCGGTCGGAGGGAGAGCCTGATTAGATGATGCAAAGACCATAGTTGGCGGAGCAAGAGATGAGGGGGCAGGGATGAGGGATAGCTTTGAGTTCGGCATCCCTGGGACAGGTGTTATATATCTCCGGCAGACAATCCTTCTATTCACAAGCTACCAAGGTGCTAATCCAAGTGGCGAGCGTGGGGTACATTGACGAACCAGCGAGGCCAATCGATGTCATACATGAATGACGATGAAATTCCGTCCCATGCATGCGGAATTGACAGCGAAGCAATTAGATAGCAAAGTTGAGCCAAAATGCTGGTAGTTACTGAAAACTGGGGCTCACCGATTACTCCGCCGACCAACATGCTAGGAGGACGCTTAAGAGCCTCCCAGAGCACAACTCTCAGCATTCGAGGAGTAACCTTCAGCCTAAACGTGGCGCGCCTCGAGGGTAGATCAGGGACAAGATCAGGTTATCCTACAAGTTACCGGCACGGCCTGCGGAAAAAAGAAAATGCGGAACACGCGACGTCACTCCTGTCAAGGTAAAGATCGCTTTCTAAAAATCGCCGAATTTCATAGTCAAGGAGTTTAATCAGAACTCAACTGAGTTGAAGTTTATACAGCAGGCCGAGAGAAGTTATATCCGAGTGGACCGGTTCGAGTTTGCCGTTACTGTATTACTGTTCGATTTAGAAAAGATTTTGATAGCTCTCGGAGTCTCGGCTTGTGTCCGATAACGCGCCATCGAACGCGTGCCGCTACTAATAAGCCATGAAACAATGAAGGAAACCTCTGAATCACGTGTTACCACACATCACAGCCATCAGATAAACACCAAACAACGGACTGTGCCACTACGTCGCGCAGATGATTGTTGTGCCATGCCATGTACCATGTCAGAGTTCTAGTCGTAGTGAAGTAGTTAGTAAAAAGTTCATGAAACGCTAGTTTGATGTTGACATATAAAGTAAGACCCACGAAAATAGAATCGATCCATATATCATGTTCTCAACGAACACTTCGCCCAGCACACAGTAAGCGATGCCCCAAGCTTCAAGTATAGGAAGCCAAAATAGCAACAGCAGCATATTAAGAAGGCATTTCTGCTGTGATAATTCAAGCTTACAAGCTATAGCTAAGCAACTAGAGCTTCCGCAAAGACGACAAGGCGGTCTACGGACATGAAGATACGAATGAGATATTATATATGATTGAAAGACCATATATAGAGCCATACCCTCAGGTAGCGGCCCTGAGTCCTTCTCGAAAGCTGAGTCTCCCAAGACCGTTTCCAAGAAATATCGAGCCAAGACGAGCTTTGCGCATGACTGCAAGATTAAGTAACTCTACAGATGATGAAGGTGGCATAGAGTGCTGTCGAACTGAGGTCGATTTTTCGACAACAGAGGGGAGCTGCACAAAGGTATGAGCAGATGGGCAACATTGATTATGGTCGAGGCTTTCAAGAGATGAGAGCGCTTGCGAGTAAGGGAGACCGCTCCATGACAACTGTCACACTTGTCACGCATTAAGCAGCTCGATGTGACCATCGCTGACTGAGCCAGAAGCTACACTTATTCAAGGCCTTAAAAAATAAGATTGAAGATTGGTTTCATTTACTTAAGAACAAACTACTCGTCAGAATTACATTTTGAATTCAAACGAACAAACCCTTCTTCTCCCAATACTTAACCCACTTCTCGACATGCTCTTGACCGATTTCAGGAGCATTTTTTAGCGCCTCGCTGAGTCCCTCTGCCTTGGATGTGTCCAGTCGAGCGGTTCCTCCAGACTCGGCACCCAATTTTGTACCTTGCAATTGAAGCTCTTCGTCTGCTTGAACCATGCCCTCGATCGTGCTCTGAATTTTCGTGCTTGGGAATCGCCGATACCGGTCACTTTCAGATCCTACGAAGGTCGAAGCAACAGTTGTGACACGCTGGTTCCATTCACGGAAAGGTACCAGTGGAAGCGGTTGAGTATCGTTGTTCCGGGATTTGAGCGTTTGAGCAAAGATGGAAAAGAGACGTGACCACTCGACTGGATGAGGGTGAGATGAATGGATAATCGGTGGCATAACGTCACCACGTGAGGTGCAAGCGTCAACAACAGAGCGAGCTGCAATGTCTAGAGGCAACCACGATACGTCCTGGAATCAAGAGTCAATCCATCGATACCAGTAACGTGGTGGGAAGACCTACCCCTGTTAGTGTAGGTAAACAACCTACGGATACTGAGGATCCCACAATGGAAGGCACCCAGTCTGTAGTTGACCAAGAGCCACTTTTTGTATCGCCTGTAAGCTGTCCGAGCCGGACCACGCATGTTTCAAGCCCAGCAGTCCGAGCCGATTCAAGGATCTATGTAATGAGTTCAGCATCGAGCAAGTTATATGAAACAGATCCACAGTTACCTTTTCAGTCACAAACTTGCTCTGACCGTAGCCAATTCCATTTGCCGCGTCTTCTGGATTCACGTAAACTTCGTTCAAGTGTGCTCCTGGTTTTCCGAACCCAGCGGCAGAGATAGAAGATGTGAACAAAAAACGGGGAGGGCCGGAAGAGGCAGTGGAGCTGAAGGCCAGGTCAAGCAAGTTACGAGCACCCTTGATGCTCGGCTCGAAGGACTGAAGGGCAAGGTTGAAATTTACTTGCCAAGCGTTCTAATCCCAAATTAACCAGCAATATATATGATAGGGATTAGATTGTACGCACATGGATGATGGCTGTGACCGATTTTTGGATCTAAAAATACTCATCAGATTATTTGAGCCACTTATAATTCGTGATTCATACCCACCTCCTCGTATACCCTTGGCTCCAATCCAATATTTTCTCGCTCCAGATCCGCCTCCAATAACGATAGTTTCGTACTCTTGAGTAACTCAGCGTCGAGCAACTTGTCCTTGAACGACGAACTCTGCTTGCCGTTCATCCCTTTCGAGCCCCGGTTGAGTGCCCAAACCTTTTCCACGCGATCATCATCCAGTAATTGAGCCAGTAGGTGCGAGCCAAGTGCCCCTGTAGTTCCCGTAACGACCACACTCTCCTTCGATAGCCCCGGGTGAGTTTCCAATATACGCTTCACGTCGCCCCAATTGGAGTCATATTTGCCAATCATCGACTGAATCGCTTCAAGCGCCGAAGAGTGGGCATTTGCCGAGATAGCATCGCTATCACCGTTGATAAGTCGGACCACTAGTGTGGAGAGCTGCTCAACCGTGGGATAAGCGAAGATAGTCTGATGCTTTAGCTTTTCGGCTACGCCTTGAATGCGTTCGTCGACCGACGAATGTAAAGTGCCTTTAATGGTTCTTAGTAGAATACTGGCCGTTAAGCTGGTATGATATAGCTTTAGCACTACGTCTAGCGACGTAACAAGGGCATGGTGCTTACCTATCCATCCCCTGCTGGAAGAGGTCTCCGCTAATTGCAACATCTCGCCCTAATATATTTCCGACGCACTTGACCAGCCACTCTTGCACAGAGACGAAATCATTCCACGACGTAGGTGTACCAATGGCCGTTACAACACCTGAGTCCTTTTCTAGCGCCGCATACATGTCGTCAATCTCCTTTGCATAGGCTTTCAAGGCAGCCGAGCGAGAAACAGTGCCTTTAGGCGTACGTGGGAGCGGGAGAGAAGGATCCACGAGGATGATAGCGTCTCGAGCAAGGCGAGAGTGAGTAGGCGAGATGCGATTCGCTTGCTCAACGTATGGCCTAACACTAACGATTAGCTCTAAAAACTCCACTGAAAAGGTTATTACGTACCAAATTTCATTGACAAGGAGCATTCGGTTCTCCATGCCTTCGTACTTATGTTTCACTATATCAGCTAGTTCAATAAGCACGCCAGTCTGATTCCGTTCCCGTCCAAACATAACTGCAGACTGAACAAATGAGCAGTTGAGAATCTCGACCTCTATGGCGTCAAAGATGATTAGCTACCATATACACCCTAAAAAGGTGAAACACGTGACTCACCCATGGCGCCTGGATTAGTCTTTTCACCATTGAGCAGGATGATTTGGTCATCGAGTCGACCAACGCTAGGGATACCGATGAGTCTCAATAGTAGTTTAAACAGAATATATGCGCACAATCTCCACAAATGAGGCTTGGTAGAATGTTTCTTGACTAAATCCTTTGACCTGTACGCCGGCTGGCCTTCATACTCCGAGTTGAGCGCATATGGCCGGCGCTGTGAGTTTGGCTACCAATAAGAACCAGTCGTATAGTCGCCTCAGCACCATAACCATCTCTCGCTGGAACAAGTGTACTCACTAATAGAACGAGTTCGCAGGTTTCCCCATCTTGCTGTGGGTCAAAAATGATATCTGTGTGTGTTGCAAACGAGACATAGCGCCAGTCGTGAAGGTCTTTGTTTGGATCGAACAAATCTCCCGCCAAACCAAACTCCGTAGCTCCATAGCCGGAATGGAGATGCACACCTGAAAATAATCAGATGCTACGCAGACCAACAACATAGGGGCTCCATACCTTCATCTGCGAGCTTGTCGCCAATGCTTTGTGCCAATGGACCACCGCCAAATGTCTTCAAAAACTCAGATATTGCTCTATATCCACCAGACTGATGTAACGTACCACGATAGGCATTCTCTTAAGCTCCTTCATAGCGTCCTCATCTTCAGACCATGTCTAAAAGCAATTGTAAGCGGTCATTGTTCAAAGCCTCCATATTATAAACCTGCCTCTAGAAAAGCTGGAGCTGTGACGATAAACTCGCACTTTGTGCCCGCTATGGCTTGCATGGTCGAAACTGCGTTTGGCACCACGGGAGGTTGGCTAGGAGCAAAAAATACTTGCGTGTAACCGAGATAGAGCGGGGCGAACAATTGAACCATGATGCCCTAGTAGACGTATCAGAAGCGGCACTTTACCAAGGCCGCCAATAACGGAGCTAACCATAGTATGGAAAGATGGCAAAGCCATGGTGCCAACTCGAGCCCCAGGCACTCGATACATTTGTATGAGAGCTGTAAGTTAGTTTTAATATAGTTATTCTACGCAAACAAACATCCGGCTCACATTGGTTGACAACATTCTTGAAAACCCCTTCCTGGTGCCATGCGATTGGTTTCGGCATGCCGGTGGATCCGGAGCTATGCAGCACGCTCACGATCGAGTCGTTACCGGTCGGCTTCAACTCGGGAAATTGTTTGAAATCTTGACTTGCTGCTGTCTTGACTTGCTGCTGTCTTGACTTGAGTAAGATGAAGGTAGAGGTCGCCTACGGCGGGGACTTCAACGTATTCAAGGGGATGTTCTTTCTGGCCCAGGAGTAATTTGACTGCTGCGCCAAGCTCGAGAACCGCAGGGCTACCGCCTACAACGATGCGTCTGGTATTGGTCTGAGTACACAGGTGTGCAATACCCTCGGCGTTGGTTCGGGTTGACATGGGAAAAGGCTGTAACCTTATCAGCACAGTAACTGAAATGTAAAGCCACTTTGAGCATACCACTAGACCAGCCCTCATCGTACCCAGGAGAAGAGTGACATAGGTGAGCGTGTCTGTCGTGGCCAGTATCCCGAGTTTTGTGCCTTGTGGAATGGACGCATTCGGATTCAATAGATGGGCCGTGCGGTGAATCGCACAAGCGAGATGCTCATATGTCACGTCCAATTGGTTCGAGGTCTTGACATCGTAGAGAACGGTGAAAACATGGTTGGGGTTATGTTTGAGATGAAAGTCAACGACTTCGCTATGAGGGATCGAGCCGTCGCTCGGTGGAAAAGTGAATTGGGAAGTGGCAAAAACCATATCCACAGCAGGTGTCGATCGGCACAGCTAGTGAGCGCACTGAAAGAAGGGGGTAGGACTTGAAGGAATACTTGATAAACAGTAGACTTATAAACCCACCACCCACTAACGTTTGCTAACTTGAGGGAGGAATATAGCAGTTAGCCGAGGATTCGGCAAATACCACCGGAGTCGAAGATCCTTCATGAACGTGTCCTCCTCGGGCGTGTTCACGTCCGGTAGGTCGATTGGGGCGAGCGCGTAGACTACACAGCGTGGCGAGAAAAAGAAGCCTCTCAAACTGGGTAATCTCGGCCACAGTGATCATCCCGAAGCATGGCAAAGGGGTGGAGTTGTACGTGTGAACGTGTATAGACTAAGTTCGTGTCTGATGGCCTCAGGATCGTTGCAGTGTTATCTAGCGCTGGCAGCGCATGCACGGCATGATCATGATCAGTCTAGCTACTAGCAGCCCAGCTAGCTAAACATGTAATCGCCTCCCTTTAAATGGTAAAATAGTGTACAGGCTTGAGCGGATTAAATTAACCGAAGGTAGTCGAGCAAGATTTCTCATGTTGTAGAGTGGACGAGACACTCGCTGCGTGCCAATCATGGCCCAAACGAATCGAGGTCAATCAAGCGCCAAGGCCAAAGCTCCCGAAGGGCGCTTACGGACACCAGTTACCGGAGCCCGGCTATAGCATTACGTCCGCAAAACTCCCTTTCGAGCGATTATGCTCATCCACCGTCTTGTTTCGTGTTACACCCTGATTTCTCAGATAAGACGTGCACCGGGCAGGGGGACGAAATGGATAAAACACATCGTCGTAGATGGATCGGTTACATGAAGTCTAGCATAAGCAGAACAAGGTGCGGCTCTAGCTGGGTTGCTTTTGCGGACTTATTTGCTTCGGAACAGTGTTCAATCCAGGCACTCTATGCCCCGATTCAGATAGTTTCAAAGGGAGAAGATAAGCGCAGGCAACAAATTAAGAGTGCATATAACCTGCGAACTTAGGTCTGTGACTCAAGAATCCTGGTCCTTTCGCCACTTGCGTGGAGGAAACAAACGCAGAGATTGAGAAGCTTGGCTTCAATACACTCATACAGTAAGTCAAGATGTAAGCTCAGTAGCTGCGAGGGTCATTCCACCATTGTCTTTCAGTCGCTCAGCTGCAAGGGTATTTGACGCGGTACAAGGATCACCATGTAGATGGTGCTCAGGGCAGCTCTAGGCGCAGTTCAGCGCCAATTGTTCCCCACATGATTTAAACCAATCTCAAATGACCTGGCGCCGGCTCGGTCGGCATATTGGATTAAACTCGCATCATATCGCTTATACCCCTTAATTTCAAGTTTTTGCGCTGCTCGAAAGTCCCACCATTTGATCAACAATATCATACTCGTAGATACCGGCTTGAGACGAACGCTTAAAATGCCCTGCCTAACGAGAAATACCTTGTGATTTTTAATCAAATGTTGACTCATACCGAGATTTACGGTGTCTTTCGGGCGGACGGGTGATCAAAGGCGATGCATGACTCCACGAAGGAAATGTTATGGTAACGAGCAAAGAGGCTGGGTTCCATCTACAAAATCTCTTGAGAGATTGATCTTATAAAGGCGCGTAGCTACAGTTTCAGCCCCATGTACAAATCAGATGATTCGCCGGTGCCATCTGGTCGCTCTGGTGAGTACGGTCCGTTTGATGTTACGCTTGGCGAATCGCATATCTTTATGTAATTTGTTTCCTTTCAGGTAGAGAAATTTCGCGAGTTTTCGTCATAATACCGTGGCTGATGCAGTTTGACACCGAAGTTGATTCTACAGGCTGTTTATCCGGCAGTGACGCAGTAACCTACTCAGTCATTGTGGTGGCATAAGACTACCATAGAGTCGAATTTTCACCATTGCTGAACTAATACTGACGTCGCTGCATATGAGCACGACGATCTTTGGAGACATTGAGTAATGAGATACCCTGTTCCATATTGCATACTCATCTGATGCCTGTCAAAGGTGGGAGACCAACATTATCAACCAAGATGTTACCGACACGACGGACAAACTCAACGATTTGCCCAAGAGGTGGTGCAATACCGTGCTCCAGATATTTCCACTCAAGTTGCGAGTTCCTCGCAGTAACTTCACCATATTTTTAAGCGACGTCTGCCTGTTTCGTATCTACCTGATAATGCAGAATATGTTTGTATCTGTTTAGCATATGAGTGCCAAGTTGCATATAAACGTTTCGGCAGCCATCCACTCCTTGTGTGTGAACCTTGAATTGCGCCTTGCTCGCCAGCCGATCCGCAGCTCGTTTCCATCTGCCAGACTAGCGGCTGCGATCAGCTGAATCTCACTTGAAAATTAGCTGCCGTCGAGTCAGCTAGTGACCAACATCCAACCCGGTGGCCGTGTAAGCAAAGGTTATACTGAAGTAATTGCCACGCTCGTAGCGGTCGAAGTAATTAGGACCCAGTTTAAAATACGCTCGTAGCCTAACATGAGCCTGCACGTTATGCAATCGGCAGACTCTAATTGATCCTCTGGTTCTCCTTTGTTGTCGCACGGGCTATATAGGATATACCGTACTACCCCGGGAAGCCGGCCACATTTTGGCCGGTCAACCATAGCGACGCATAAACGCACTATAAAAGCCTGTATTCACGTGAATTAGTACCTTAGAACCCTGAGAACCTCTTGCAAAAGAAATCGCATCAGTAGCTGCAATAGCGAGCGAGATTTTGTCAGTTCAAAATTGAGGCTAAAATGGGGCATATCCTGGGAAGTCGGCCACCCAATATCTCCCAAAAGAATTGAGCAATCAGCCTAAAGTCATGATTACGTGCATCAACCGGGTCAAATGACGACACATATACAAAAAGAATTAGCTGAAGTCAGTGTTTCTTCGACCTGCAGCGAGGTCTTTGGGACACGGCCTGGCTCCGGAAAATTGCAAATTCACGGCTGAAACCCCCCAACTTGTACAAGGAACAACAACCGCAATCCGGGACCAAATCCTCTGATGCTTTGCACACACGCAGACTACAGGTATGTCACGGTTTCTATACACTTATTTACACAGTAGAGTGCTGTTTAGCATGCCATCCAGGGTGGCCGACTACTAGGGGGTGGCCGGCTTCCCGGGGTGGTACGGTATAGGTACAGTTTTACAACTAACCGCTGGGCGCTCTTGGCTAGTAACGGTGGACAATCCGGCTCATGATAAACCTGCTCATTGGTCTTGTTGCACTGTAGGGGGAGTTCATCCTAAAAACTAGGATGAAACAGCTTTTCCAGTTTTTGGCTGCAATCCACGGGAAATCAGGATGAACTATCCCATTATCCGATACGTTTCGTACTGGCTCTAGATCCTGAATGGGATCGTACTGAAAACGGATCATCAAATTTTGAAGACCGATGACGTCATATAGACCGTTTTCAGTACGATCCGTCTTAAAATCACCCCAATCTCTGTTTTCTCCTGTTTTTCCGTACGTCTAATTTGCACAGAGTTGGGCGGCTGAGTATTAAACAAAGCGCCCGCGCTTACAAAGAGCGCATACAATTTACAACCCATTGCTGCCCAAATAGTCTAACTGACTATTCCCCTGAATGACTCGGACAACTCCTGTGAAATTATGTGCCAATAATCGCGACCGTTTCGTCCCCTCCCCTGATCGGTAGTGCGGTCGTTCTGTAGTTCTGTATTGTGATTAAAGTTTGTGCTCGCTTAGCATGCTTATTCCCGTAATTCATCTTATATACGACGCCAACAAATATTCACACTTTGCCACTAGAATGTTTGCATGCATTCGCGCAGCAGTCGTCCGTGCTATAGAATGGCTACCAGCACGGCCAAGGTCGTCGAATCAGTTCCCATCTTCTTCGACTTCAAACCGTTCCTTGTTTGAGTTTTATCCTTTCATAATAACACCTAAACTGCCACCCTCTTATTCTCTTCATCAATGCGCTTCTCTTTGGCGATAGCCGCTAGCGTCATTCGCTTTGCCGCCGCTGCCGTCTTAGTCGACTCTGTCGACCAGAGTATAGCTGACGACGTAGTTCCTGGTGTACGTACTCATGCTCGTGCTCACTCTGGTTCTGGATCTCACGCGCAGTTTGTATTATTACTAGGCATATATCGTCGAATTGACACCGGGATCCCACCTCAAACGCGGCTTCACGTCCCCCCATGCCGAACTTTACCATGACCTTGAACGCCGCGGAGCCGTTTGGGAAGTTCAAAAGGAATATACGGGCGAACTTTTGACCGGCGCTGCTGTTACACTCGGTAGCGAAGCCGACCTTGCCAAACTGGCGCAAGCAAATGGCGTTCAGGTAAGCAGGCGCCTAATGAGTGTTACCAGAATCAATACTCAATCACCACCGCGATAGTCTATCACACCCGTGTATATCCATCCACCTCCCAACGTCACCGATACTCGTGCCAATGGCTTTGCTGGCTCCACTCCCGCGAACGAAAATGCGGCCGGCCACGCTAGAACTGGCGTAGACAAGCTGCATGCCGAGGGTTATTTCGGCAAGGGCATCACGGTTGCCATTCTTGATACTGGCATCGACTATACTCACCCGGCGCTTGGAGGCAAGTTTGGTCCTGGAAATAAGGTGGCTGGAGGGTTTGACTTTGTCGGCGACGCTTTTACTTCTCGTGATGGAGGCCCGCCTCCCATCCCTGATAACGATGTGAGTCTTGGACACGCTTGATTCATATCAACGCTCATGACTTGGATTTAGCCCCTGGCTCAATGCCCCGGCCATAGCCCACGCTTCGGCCATGGCACACATGTGGCGGGTATCATCGGCGCCAACCCCAACAACCCACATAATATTACAGGCGTCGCGTACGAGGCTACCATCAACGCGTATCGCATTTTCGGGTGCCAGGGCTCAACCAATGACGTTATCCTCGTTGACGCTCTCAATAAAGCCTACGAAGACGGCAACGACATTATTAACCTCTCTCTGGGTGCTCCTGACGCATGGGGGAAATCCGCCTCAAGTCTCCTCGCGGGCCGTATCGCCGCCAAGGGCAGGATCGTCACGTTCGCGGCCGGCAATGACGGTATTTTTGGCGGATGGTATACGGCTACTGGCTCTGGGGTTATATCTGTTGGGAATGCTGCGGAACTCTCAGGTGTTGGATCTATCAACCTTGAGAGTACTTGGGGACCGTCCAACGACATGTTCATGAACCCGTCGATAGCTGCCCCTGGAACAAATATCCTCTCCACCTTGCCCGCTACCCTAGGCTCATACCAAGTCTGGTCTGGAACTTCCATGGCCGCCCCGTTTGCTGCAGGTTCCGCCGCGTTACTCTTGCAGGTTCGAGGCAGAAACGAAGTCACAGCCAAATCTGTACTTGGAATGTTTCAAAACACGGCAATCCCTGTCCCGGGGAGTGGTGCCGGCAGGAACCTTCTAGAGTCAGCGGCGCATCAAGGGGCTGGTTTGATACAGGTTTACGACGCTCTAAAGGGCATGGGGAGCATGTTGCCCGCCGAACTGTTGCTGAACGACACCGCCTACTACCGCGACTCTCACGAGGTCTCGATCAAGAACGACGGAAACCAAACCGTGACATATTCCTTGGCTCACGTCGCAGCTGGTACTTCACCGACCATGTCCAATGGTCAAGCTATCTGTAAGCCATTTAGTTTTTGGTCAATTATCATTGGCTAAAAATGCCCTAGTTGGTCCACAGGTCAACCCCGTTGCGAAACCCGCTTCCGTCTCAATCTCGCCTTCGTCAGCAACATTGAGATCAAAGTCCCCACTGGAATTGACCGCAGGGAGTTCCCCATCTTTTCTGGGTTTATCGAAGCGAAGGGGTCGGACGGCACCCTCCTGCGTACAACATACCTTGGTGTGGCCGCACCTCTGAAGAATATGCCAGTCATTGGCGCCGCACCAGCTCCAAGCCTCAAGGGCAAGAATGGCCGGGCAGTTTCGACAAATGCCACGTTCACCTTGAGTGGTGCAGACTTTCCCAGGATCGAGTACAGCCTCACATCGGGCACCCCTCTGCTCCTCGTAGACTTGATCAATCCGCTATCAAAATCTGCGGTCGTTGGCCAACTGTTGCGAAGGGAATACGTCAGCCGAGGCAGAAAACACACGACCGCGAGCCACAACATTCGGCAGTTTACCAACGGTACAGCCATCCCTGACGGTACTTATCAAATCTTGCTTCGCGCGCTCACGATCACCGGCGATGCTGCGAAAGCGAGGGACTGGGAGCTATGGAAAAGTCCGATAATTACCGTGAAGCGTGGCCCGTGAGCCGAACAGCATTCGGTGTTCAAACCAACCCATTCTTCTTAATCCCGTTTGCATACACCTTAATGTATCTACATTCTTTTATGATAATTTCTATTATGCTGAATCCTAAATGCCATATACAGTTAGTTTCTTGTTCGGTTGAAATTACTGTCCCTATGATTAGAGCCGCCTTCTGCCTTGCAGAGTTTACAAATAACAGTAGATGTTAGATTTTTTAGCGAAGGTTGCTTTCCAATCACGTGAAGTACCTTGAGCTGTAATGCCCAGATTGGATGCTCTTGACGAAGTGGATCTGCAAAGCGAGTCCTAACTCTTGTTGGGAATCTTCTTTGGGATAGATTCAAACAAAAACTGGGCGAACTCGGATTATAGTATATCGTAGCGTTGAGACCTTAAGGTGGCTCATGTAAAAGCGCTGAGCGCTAACTTTTGTCTCTACACCTGTCCCCCTGCGTCAGGCCGGGGGACAAGTTCAGAAGGTCGGCCGAGTTGCTTAAAACTTTCCTTTTTTTTAGTGAGACGCCATCTATTTATATTTATCGGCACATATACCCCCACGCCCACGGGTTCGGGGGGGGGGGGGGGGGACAGGGGACGACAAATTTCAGATGAACGCTGCGTCGACAGCCCCGGGGACGGGGTGCCGACGTTACGGTCGTAACGCTACAGTAGGTGGGAATCAATCAAGTCCGGAGGGTGAAGCACCTGAAGGGCGCGTACGGTCACCAGTTACCGGCGCTCGGTTATAGCATTACCTTTGCAAATTGCCTTTTTATGCTCCAGGTCACATTCCGATTTCTCAGATGAGGAGCACACCAGACGGAAGGATAGGATGGGTGTAAAAGGTCACCGTAAATGCATCGGTTATATGGCTCTAGCATAAGTGGAACAAAATTCGACTCTAATCGGATTGAGCTCATAGATTTATTTGCTTCGGAATGTTATTCAGCGATATAATCATACCACCATCTAGAGCGTTTTAGGGAGAGGAAATAAGTTGTGCATACAACGAATTTGGCGTGCACATATGCTACGCATGCGCCTTACTTAGGTTAGTGGCTCAAAAGTCCTTATAGTACGGACGTGAGTATGGTACCTGGTTCTGTCGTCCCCTCCACGGCAGAACTGAGCGCGAAAATTTTTGTTTACGACCGAGAAGTGTGAGGGAATCGCTTCGGAAGCCAGGTTTCTAAAGACCTGCGCCTCGGTTGTTCGATGCATTCACACAGTAATTTAAACGTAAACTCCTTAGCCAGCTTAGTTAAGACAACTTTTGAAAATTACAACATAATCCATGATTGTAGAGAGCTACAAACGACCGTAAATAAGTTTTGCCTTATCTCGGTAAAACAACCCCATTTTGGCCCAGTACCCAATCCATTTCTCCACGTGCTCCTCGCACAATTGAGCTGTGCTTCGCAGTGTCTCGCTCAATCTCTCCGCCTCGGAGGTGTCTAAAAGCGGAAACCCTACAGCCTCTATGCTGACATCTACAGTTTGAGACCGCAGTTTCTGGTCGGCATCTGCCAATGCTTCCATCGTTCCTTGGATCTTTGTACTTGGAAAACGCCTAAATCGGTCGCTCTGGGATCCTTCGAAAGCCAAAGCGGCGCTCTTCACGCGCTCATTCCATTCATTGAATGGAACAACCGGAAGTATTCGTCCATAATGCTCTCGAGCTCCGAGGCCTTCGGCGAACATGGCAAACATCCGTGACCACTGGATGGGATACGGATGGGACGGATGGACAACCGGGGGTATCAGACCCCCACAAGACGTAGATATATCAATGATGGAGCGGGCTACAGTGGTGAGTGGTATCCACGACACGTTCTAGAGTTGAGAACCATTAGGGATGTTGGTACTCTACGGAAATAGCAGAGACTTACCCCTACAGCCCCAGGCAAGCACCCTATGGACGCAGAAGAGGCGATGATTAGAGGCACCCAGTGGTTTACTGACCATGAGCCACTGTCGACATCTCCTGTGAGCTGTCCAAGCCTTACAATACATGTTTCTAGACCGGCTTCCCTCGCAAGCTCTAGAAGCTACGGGTTGATTGGAATGTAAGAATATGACGAAGTTTGGCGAAACGGACAAGGCGTACCTTTTCGGCTACAAACTTGCTCTGGCCATAACCGTTCGAAGTTGCTGCATCCTCCGGCCTCAAATACCTTTCCTTCAGATGATTGCCTAGCTTTCCGAAACCCGCAGCAAAAGACGACGTGAACACGAAGCGCGGGAGCCCTGCCGAAGCTGTGGAGCTGAAAGCGAAGTCGAGCAAGTTGCGGATACCTTTGATACTCGGCTCGAGCAGCTCAAGAGTCATGTTGAAATTAATCTGCCAGGCGTTCTGGAAAGTAATTAGTTAGCGTCCGCTCAGAGAGTCATTAGAATAGGCATACGTGGATGATAATGGTCGCGGTGCTTTGGATCTAGAACGTAAGCCAGGTTAACTAAGCTCCGAAGACTAATTTACTAGACCACTACGAACCTCTTTGTAAAGATCGGCCCCCAGTCCAAGCTTCTCGCCCTCAAGATCCGCTTCCACGAGCACAAGTTTTTCGTTTTTCAACAGGTCAACGTCTAATCCTTTATCTGCAAAGGATATCCGCTGCCTCTCTTCCATCCTTCTGGAGCTTCGATTCAGCGCCCATACCTTTTCTACTGTATCATCTTCTAGAAGATTTGCTAGTAGGTACGATCCAAGCGCGCCTGTAGATCCTGTAACAACCACTCGCTCCTTTTGTGGTGGCACACGTGGCTTGAGTTCTTTTTGGACGGTTTCCCAGCCGTAATCGTATTTCCTGATCATCCTATGAATACTTTCCAATACACGAGTATCGATATCTGCGGGAGAGGGCTCGTCACTGGCTCGAGTTGAGATAGATGCAGTGTTATGCTGAGTAGCGAGGGGGTGTTCAGCGATCTGCTCGACGTGAGCATCGGCCGTGAGACCGATTGAAGGGCGAATGGTCAAGGGAGAGGCGAGACTCATTTCTCTGAGAAAAAGTTAAAAGACTGGCGAATTGACTGGGGTGATACAGGACAGTAGTTGAGAGGCCTTCATATAGCTTTTTAAACAGTAACCCCTGGCCCGCGACCTGCCTGCAGCACCAGTGGCGTGCTACAACCCCCAATACAGTCTGCCAAACTCGGCAACACTGAGATGGCCATAGATATGACCAGGTACCCGCCAGGTATAGTCCAAGGTTAGCATTGATAAGCTTAGATAGCTTAGTAAACCGCCATCCCACACACTGTGACCTGCCTGAGAACTCCACGAAGTCATTCCCTCTCACCTCGATCGACATAGAAAGATACAAATATCGGGAAATATAGTACAAACAAAAAACTTTCCGGATGTTGACTGATTTTATCTCAAAAGAACACGATGTAGTACGGAAATTGCAATTAGGGACTTTAGGCACGGCTACCATTCTGTGCTCAAATTCCAGGCGCCGAGCGCTTAATATGTGGCCTGCTCGGCGCAAGTTACCCTACGAAAGGCTGCGTTGGACTCAGGAATCAACTCCATGGTGGAAGATACATGGTCTGTGTTTATTTCAAACTCTTCGGGGGCCTCTGGGAAAGAATTGAAAGCGATTTCCAGCTGTTGCCATCAGACTGATACCTCTCAATCTACGGGCTATATCGAGCTGATGCACAAAGATGCTCATTCAAATGTACGCATATTCACTCTTGTTCGCATTTGATGCCACTTCTAGCATCCGTCACATGAAAATTTGCCACAGCTTAGCGGCAAAATCCACGTATATGCGAACACGGCCAAATTTTCGGCCTTAGTACCCGCCGAAAAAGCAGTACCAAAGCGTGAGCTGCTTACGCTATAGTGGTCGAGGTTGCTCTTGAACTTGTAAATGAGTCCATGGTTAGGCTCTCTGCTACTACGTAAAGTCTTGTAATGAAAGGTTTAGACACAGTGGAGCTAGTTGCATTTCGGTCGCGCGACCTTGAAATTATTGGCGCTTACCGCTCGTGGATTTCAGATTCTGGCCTTGCCTAAGGTCCCTATTAGTATGCAGTTATATGCAATTAGTATGACATAGCTCAATTTTCAGCTCCACAGCATGACACATTATACTACAGTCAGTATCGCAGGATTAAATACAAGAAGAAGGTGAAAGGACTCAATTTCGCCATCCGAGCTTTGAGGGCTTTCTGATTGCACAGTGGATGACTTCCCGTAAGCTCTAAAGCTAAACTAGGCTAAGCTAAAGTCTGGATGGCGACATATTTTACTAATGCTTGATTACTCTGTGGAGTAATCACCTAGCCGTTAGCTTAGCTTAGCGTTAGCTTTAGACGCTACGGGAAGTCATCCAACACTTTTGTATGTGCACGGTAAAGTTCAAGGGCTCTATGGAGTTTGGTTGCGCGAGTTCACAAAATTCGACATATTGGTTAAGGTAGGGGCTGCTCAGAGTATGCAGACCTTATCTAACCACCCATCAAAACGGGTGACAAGCGTCACCTTCTCCTATGTAGGTATGTGGATAGAAGGTCGGAGAGAGGGTCGGCTCCCACAGAATTGTAGAGCGCATCGTGAGATCTGATCGTACGCCGCCAAAGGGAGAAATATGAGACGCGAAGGATAAGTAGTATTCCA
>WSLO01000233.1:0-22870 GCA_019677385.1 Ceratobasidium sp. 392
GTGTATAATGTTATTTTTCCATATCACTCGACGGAACGGTAGTACACAAGATAACTTGCCGTGCCTTGGCCGTGTCTAAAAGGAAGGTTGGTTAGAGCTCAGGCGCCGAGCCGTACCTTCAAGTGCTTCGACAGTCAGAATCAGAGTCCTGGCAATGAGATATGCGTACCACTGCAGTATAAAGTCTCAAGTTCCCCTGCTTACTTACACAGCTGGCGAGCTCGGAGGTCTTGCCAGCTATGTACATAAGCAGCATCGTTGCCGGAAATCGCGAGCGGAGCTGGGGGAAAAATTGAGCGCCCCATTACCAAAATATCAAGTGGTTCTGTGGTTCAACGCAAACGAAACGATTCGTCTAAGAACTGGAACCAGGCGCAACGTGAGTACCAATAGACAACCGAATGCTATCGGCCGACTATCAGCGAGAACTCCGAAAGATGAGCATTTGGTTAGGGCCGACCGTCAGTGTCGAAGTAAACCGCAAATTTGCGCGTAAAGGAATGCATTCGGAGTTCGTTGTATTCGAAAATAGACAGAAGCTGTGATGGATGAGGTTCGAGCAAATAATGAGTGGGTAGATCGAGTAACGAGAAAACAACCACGCCATATTGAGAAGACGGAACATTGCAAAACCGCTCGCCTTGAATGACTGGGTACGATAACTAAGCTTTAAATTTCTGATTTCGTGAGGTTGTTGGAGAGGCGACATAAACAGAATGGCGCACAAAAACAGTTGTGCACCGTGGTCAGGTCAGAGGTTACGGTAACTACGTGGGCTGTGCAAGAGCAACTACACGATTGGTCAACACACGATCGAGCGTTCCATTTTACACCCCCGGAGTGACCTTGCAGAAGCAAGGTGACAGCCAAGCCCACCCAAACTCGTCTCTACTTCAATACGGTACGTCTGATGCTCAGCGTCTCTCTAGCGCGCGCGAACGTAAGCTTGTAGGCTACGAAACCTGTGACTAGTGACACTACTGGAGCTGCATATGCTTCAGTAATTTCCGCACGCCGTTTCGTACAGTACTTATCTTAGACGCACCTGCTGTACCAAATCGCTTTAAGCCCTCAGTTCCCGTAGCTGATGCAAGTACTGAGGCCGTTCTATAGGCTCTCGTCGGGTTTCCTCAACCAGGCTGATATCGGTGGCGTTCCTTACTTTTAGTTAACTCCCGCTAGATGAAGGTCAGTGCTCACAAGTGTTTGACACATATCCCTAGTCTACGGGCAAGTCTGCATCTGCCATGGATACTTCACAAGTCCCAAAATACGTCCGAACCCACGTCAATGTTGGGATTATTAACTGATTACACTCGTAAGGGTGCATGCACGTACCTCACTAGGTTCTATATTGCCCTTGGAGTAAGCCTAATCTAGTCTTCAATAGTACGGCTTTGGCAACTATTGGATACTAGGGAAAGCACTAAGCTCTGACTGGGCACAGACTCACGCATATACTATGATTGCGATAGCATATATTTGCTGGATTTACAACACATATCTGAAATCCCGGTTTTGGATGTCTGTGAGGTCCAAGAAGGCCTAAACGAGGCAAGCCAAGTTAGCGGGATATTTGCCACATTCTAACATCGGTTTTACCTTATCAACCTTGCGTGTGACCTTAGTCCCATCCTCGAGCACATCTTCAATGTATGCGTCTTCGTTCTCTTCGGTTTTTGGCTCCATATCCCGCTTCTTGTTCTCGCGCGAGAGCCGAGCACGGATGATGAGCATGATTATAGGACAGACGAAATAGCAGATCGTGATGACGATCCAAGGGACACGGTTCCTATGAGCTATTTAGAATGCTAAGAGCTAGGATGTTCGAACCTGAATGTACCTTGGTTTGTACTTCTCTTGCCACATTTGAGGGCCCACTAAGTTACCTACGCAGTATGCAGAAAGCATGATAGCTTGTACACTATTCCATCTGTCAGTGGCAATTTTAGCACAGAGCAGGAAGACTGACGTGATTCGCTTAGTGTGACCGGCAGTGACGGCGGTGACCCATCCTAAGGAAAGGACAAATCCGGTGGTGCCTACACCAGTAATCCAGATTGAGAACAAGAGCCCAATCTTATTCGACCACGGCAGCGCTGGATAAAGGCGATCATAAGATGTAAAGAATTTATATACTCCCAGATTGCGCACCGTTGACGAGGATCGAGCCAAGCACGTTGGGAAAGAAGTAGATAACCGAGACATAAGCACGACTGTTCTTCCACTTTCCAGCTAGGGTAACGCCAGTCCAGATCGTTATAACTGTACAGGCGATATAAGATTATCCGAGAGCGCCAAAGCCAGTCTACATACTCTCAATCACGCCATCGACACATCCGAGCAAAGTAGTCTGAAGAGTTGTAAAGCCAAATGAGTTGACGATTATACTTCATGAAGACCGTTAGTATATTTATAATTTATGTTCAGACGTCTATCAATTACCTGCGTTGGTTGGTCAAAGAATTAGGAATGTTGTCGAGGCACGAGAATAGAGCGAACAGCCATGTTTTGGGGTCAACAAGAGCCTCGATAAATCTACGGTGGCTTATAAGCAAAGCTTGTGATATAAACAAATCCATACGCACTGATCTTTCTTCCAGATCTTGTTCTCGATACCTGTCTGGTTAACCTTGATACGCTCGATTGCCATAAGTCGTTCTTCGGGAGTAAGAAACCACGCCGTTGCAGGCGAATCGGGGAACCAAAGTAGGTATGAAACCGCCGTAGCGAGGGTGATTACTCCTGTAATAATGAAAAACCATTGCCAAGGGGCAAACCCATCAGTTTTGATGTGTAGGACGCCAAAGGCGAGGAACCCCGAGATGATCTGAGCGGTTCCGTTCATAAGAACTATGCGGTCTAAGTCAGCATTGCACGTAACGTAGAGTAGTGAACGAGCCTACACCAATATCCGACGCGGAGGCTCTGCTCAGCGCGAGTATAGAACATACTGGTCACGATCATGAAGCCAGCAGTGATTGAACCTTCGCATATACCCAGGATAATGCGGCAAGCGAGTAGTCCCCCAAAGTTCTTGCATGCAGCGTGCATCGTAAGAGCAATAGCCCAGCACATGATATTGGCGCTCATCCATTTCCCAACTGGGAATCGTTGAAGCGCGAGGTTTTGGCTAACAGAGCGTCAGCGTGAGTTAGAGTATCTCAGATAACGAATACTCACGGATACTCGAAAACCAGATATGCGATGTAGAAAATTGTCCCGAGCCAGTTACTAAGAATGAAAAGCTTCGGCACACATGCGTGCTGATATCTTCTGATATTTTACTTACTATCTACAAAGAAACCTTGGCGTCAGCCTTTACTGTCAAGAGAACAACTTGAACTCACTGATTTGCATCGAGGTGTGTATCTGTTCGGATGCCAAGAATGGCACTATTGCCGAGCGTAGTCTTGTCCATGAACTGTACCCAGTACACTGCTTCTAGTTAGAATGCGCAAGTCATCTGAACGCTAATAATCTACTCACGGATCATCATCAAAGGCAAAATATGCTTGTCAATCTTTCTCCTGAGTTTCAAAGCGGCCTCTGGGGTCAAAGGCTCACTCGGACGATCCTTCCTACCAAGTCGAACAGCGTCATCAACGTCCGTGGTCGTAACTTGAACGTGATGAGAAGGGGTCTTCTTCAAATCCGCGCTCTCGCGCTCGACATCGCGTTTTTCGTTGTAAGAACTCATTATAGCGGAGGTGGTGGTTCACGAGAGCTAAGGCTCGAGGGGATTGGAGCCGGCTTCGAATCTTAAGGCGTCATGCAGCGCCTGCTGTACTCGTGCTTCGCCAAGTTCGGTTCACCGGAATAGAAGCCCAAGCACAAAGAATTAGCCGCCGATAAGATAACTTTTACATATTTCGATATTCGCAGATCCTGTCAAGTGTGGAGATAACGAACGTCTAAGCGGTGGGGGGCTATCTGAGTGCTTATCGTGTTCGGGTTTTCGGTTGCAGAGGTGTTCGAGTGGAATGGCCTGCGACTGATCACGTGGAAGAACGCGTGCCCAAAAAGGTGATATTGTTTATATTACGAAAATGAGACGCCGTCGATCAAACGTGCTGAACACGCTTGCCGTGGCGGTTCGGGGTGAGCCAGCCTCTTATTCTTCGCTTGCTCCTGACCACGACCTTGAACACGTCATGTCTACACCTCCAGGCCAGCGACGGCCCTACCTTGGAAATCATGCACTTCACCACCTTGCGTCCAGCCCAGCCTTTGCGGCAGGTCGGAATGCGAGCCCACCAGCGCGCCCTGCGTCAGCGACATTTAGTCCCCATCACGGAAGAGCATCATCTGGCTCCGGATCATTGCTACTTAGCTCTATGAGGCCGATATCGAGCAATAGTACTGTGAAACTGCTGGACAACTCGCCCAACTTGATCCGCGCCACCGCATCAGTGGTTAAAACACGGACAGGAACAGTCTTGAGCAGGGGTTGTATCTTGAAAACAGACCACTATCCTACAGGTGCGTCTCTTCAATACCCTATTCCATTCACACCCTAAACCTCTATCTAGGACGAGCACTGGATTTGGATATCAACCTGCAAGGTAAGCAGCCCAGTCTTATCACGAGCAAACTGGGTGTTTAATTCTTGAATCCTCGGTAGGTGCACCAAACTTTAGAGCTCCCCGAGATATTGCTGCTGCGGTCAACGTTTATGGAGCGGCTCAGCCTCGTGTTGGCGGATTGCGCGCAATACTGGCGATCTTAAATTGCAGCCCACCCAAGCTACCTACAGGAACATCTCCAACTGTCTCGCCGCTGGCCCGAGACGCAAAGCTCCCTGCTCGGGCGGGGTGCGTCTGGTTTTCAACTCGCGAAGGTGCTCATGGTTATTATTTGCCCCTAAACGATACTGAAGGCCCGTGATTAGAACCAGTGATTTACATCGCGGGAAGACCATACGTTTTGCGAGAAGGCTCCGCGCCAAAAACAGCACTTCAATTATCAGATCGAGCCTCTAACATCGAAGCAATCGAGGACCGTTTGAAGGCAGACATTTTGACTGAAGCACAACGGTGTGTTTGCTTCTGTCGAGGATTCACAGCGAGAAGATATTGATTTTGCATACTATTATCTTAGATTTGGAGGACTCGTATTAACACACGTCGAAGATGGTATGAAATAGTTGATATTTGTCCGGATGACTTGGCTTAACCGCCGATTTAGCCGATGGTGATTCACTCATTACTACTTGGACATCGGTCGACGCTGGCAGTGTCAAGACCTCGAAGGAAGTATGGTCTGAAGCCCAAGCTGAGGGGTGGAATGTCGAGGTTCGCTCTTTCTTATCCTTGTAGAATTTAACCTGTATTAACCTTTCATTTATTCTAGTACCATCGGTAGGCTACTGTGCCTGTTTGGTAGCTGATTTTCTCTACTAACATACCGTCATACAGCATCCCCATTACTCCTGACCGACCAATTGAGGTATTCCTATTTGGGCATATCATTCTCGCTGTGTTCAGACACTAACCAAAGTTCCAAAGGACAACTATCTTGACGCTTATTTAAACGTCATTAAGTCAGTAGACCCACTAGAGACCGCTCTGGTATTTAGTTGCGGAATGGGTGCAGTGCGAAGTACGTACAAGTTTGCTAATTTTCCAAACTGGGTTAGCGTACTTCAGTCATGAGATATTGTTTATCCTCTACTTTATGACTTTGGACGACTGATGAGCGTTTATTGATATTAGCTACTTTCGCAATGGTGGCGGCTTGCTTGATTCGCCGTAAGCAACTCGTTGCCCGTGGCCATCCGGATCCCTTCGCAAAAGTAGGGGCACCAACACCCGATTCGGGAATTGCTACGGTATGCGCGCTATTTTAGACTCGTCCTATGGTAGAGCTCATCGCATACCTGATAGCCCGCTAATATTCAAGCGACGGTTGCCCTTGAACAAGTCGAGACCCAACAGGAGTTAAGCAAGTCCCTCCTTCGCCTCACGTATCTATTGCAACAAAGTACGTTCGTGACTGTTTGTCTTTGCTCTGGGAAACTGAACCCGTTCGGCCATTAGGCTTGCCGAATACTAACTCTCAATCCGCTATTGAGCTCCTCCTTGCTCAGCCATCATTGATGGACAATCTACGTAAAGCACACATGGGGAACTACGGATTAATCCTTTCCCTGCTCGGCTGCTTGGAGGGAGGTTTGCATGTGAAGAAACTGGCGGATAAAGTGATCGATAGCTGTGAGTTTAGGTACAAGTTGAGTGTCTAACACTTTCAGCTGATTGTGCTTTTATGGGCGTTTAGGCGACCACGTTGCAAATCTACGAGAAGAAATCCTTGCCCATCGTGTGGATTACTCGGTGACGAGCATGGATGACAAAGGGCGCAGTGCGCATATCCAGAAGGCTAAGCGCGCGATGGAAAAATAGTACGAACCTTCTTTAACGTTGCTCCAAGATCCCTATTTAACTTTTGTGGGGGCTTCTCAGCTATTTCACCATCGCATTTGCCGGGTATGTGGAGGAGAGCATAGAGTTTAGCGAATCTTTCTCAGAATGGATGAAAGTAAGGTTTGCATTTCTGGTCGTGTGCACGTTTTGATCAAATTACCGCCGTGGCTAGGCAAGGACCGAAATTTGGAAGTAAGCGGGCTTGTTGCTATTAATTACTGATATTAATGACCGCTTTTCTTGCCTAGTCAAGTGAGGTTTATGCGCAAGTCTGGACTTCGTTTGAATGTTTTCGCGCCTGTGGCGGATCTTTCTGCAATATCCAAAAGCGAAAGCGGACAAGCGCCAAATGCCACAGGCGGCCGTGTGCTTGGTGATGAGTGGACAGAGCATGTCGTAAAGGTGCGTTCTTACGTCGGACTGTACGTGGCTGACTGAGTGCCTTACGAATGCGATACAATTCGCAGAACCGAAGTGGCATTATTTTGCGCGAAGGGTATGTGCCTGTTTGTTCATGGGATTATCAGTTGAAGATACTCATGCTTTTTATAAGGATGCTCCTCAAATCGGACTTATGGAGGTCCGAGTCTCACGACTCGGGCGCTGATAGCTTGCGCGGGGCGATCAATTTCCGCAACATCCCTGGAACGAATATCTTCGCACTTGGTCAACCCAACGAAGAGGCTATTGAGGCTGTTGTACACAGGGTAAAGGAAGATTTCCCTCATGTGAAGAAAATAGCCTGGATCAATCTACGGTATGTGACAAGGCACAATACATGGTGGATCACGGCTGAACGGCTGGTTTCTAGCGAGGAACCCATCATCTATGTCCATGGTGCTGCACATTGTCTCCGTCGAGAGAACTACTCCTTGCGCAATATGAAGGTCAGCTTTTATCGAGAACCTGATTGTATGCACATGGTCTGACTACAGCTCAACCAGGACTATGGTGGGATCTCCGCCGGCCGGTAAGGTTCAATAGCAAATGAACTTTGATATTGTCTGACTGGTTTCCTAGTCTGGAGATCCTCGAAGACCGCCTCAAGAACGACGTTATAGCCGAAGTAAACGCATTCCAAGGACGGTGGGTTGGCTTGGGAATGTCACATGTTATGGCTAAGTTGACATATCAACCTCTGTTCAGGATCCTGCTCCATACCGAGACTTCAGATGGCTCTGTCGTACCGATCTGGGATGAAGCCGATCCTAAAGATATTGCCGTACCCAAGGACATCATGTCTTCACAAGTCGGGGAAATTGAGATCGCATATACTCGCATCCCTATTACCTCCGAGCGCCCACCCGACTTTAGCGACATCGAATCTCTCGTGGATGTAGTCATTCGCACCGACTCTGAGCGTACGCCAATTGTATTGAACTGTCAGCTAGGCAGAGGTCGTAGCACTATCGCCTCGATTGTCGTGCTTTTGCTTCAGGAATGGCTAAAGAGTAGTCGGGGCCGCGCGCCTTCGCGAACACCAAGGCGTGGTATGAGCATGTTGTCCATTCCTAGTATTGAACGAGAACGGGAGAATGGGAAAAAGCCTTCACCTCGACTCTCATACCAGATTATCAACAGTATGTCTTTCACCGTGCAATTTTTGACCAAATTTCTAACATAACATATAGATTTGCTTAGAGTCATCAAACGTGGACCAGATGTGAAACGTATGGTGGATGATGCAATCGACCAGTGCGACCAGTTCCTCAATGTACGGTTCATCCTGCCCTTGTATTCACCTCACAGCTAACACTCCATCGCAGCTCCGCGAGTCCATCGAAGAGGCTCGACTTCAAGTGGAAGACGCTACCGATGAGAGGCAAAAGAAGCGGTTCATTCAAGTTGGTAAGTCGGAACTCGTAGCATGCCTGGAGCTGGCTGATAGATGTCCTTAGGGCTTCATAACCTACGCAAGTACTTCGAGCTAATTGTGTTCCAACACTACCTCATGGAGTCTGACCCCGACACAATTCGCTCTTTCGAATCGTTTGAGCACTTCGTACGCTCGCGCCCCGTATTCGCAACCTTTGAGAATGAGCTTCGAGTTGAAGGCGCCAAGGCGCTCAAACCACTGGAACGGTCTGAGCGACAAGATGGCGTTGCTTTCCCCGACGATATCCAGCATGTCGTAGCCAACCGTTCAGGCAGTGTTCTATCCGCTTCGACCATCCTCAAAAGCGATTTCTTCTCGAACTTGCAGAAGATGTCGCTACCAGAACGGATCGATGGAGCAGCTAACTTCCGCCGAATCCCTTTAACTCTAGGGCTCAGCGACAATGGACCAGATGGCAAATGGGTATGTGGGAGTGGGATGCCCACGATCAATGGGTAAGTACATAGACAGCCCGATTTGAGCTTGTCTAATTCGACCATATTAGCCTTCGTCGAGCCCTTGCTCGAGTGGATGCTGCGCCAGGTGGCAAAAATACAGTCTTTTGGACATCTCTCCGTGAGGTATGTGGGCTCCTAAACAAAATTAGCTAGTATCCTCATCGTCTCTTAGGAGCCGGTGTTATACGTAGCAGGCGGTCGACCCCATGTTCTTCGTCTCGTTGACCGACCATTGACCAACGTTGAGGCGACTGGGATTACCACGGATGTGGTCGAAGCCATGGAGGTCAATCTGAAGAAAGATGTAGAACGAGAAGTGATCCTGTTCGAGGGACAAGTTCTGCTTCACGACGAGGTCGAAACTCAACCAGGCTCGTTCGACATAACCGCTCAGTAAGCGTTGCATTATCATTTGCTCTACAACATTGATAACAAAACACGAAGATGGGAACCCCTCACAATCGAGGACATACGAACCCCAAAAGATGTTTTTCAGCTGATGATCCAAGAAGGTTATAGAGTGGGTTTTTCTTTCCCATCTGTTATCCGCATATATCCTTAGCTAACAACGTATTCAGGTTGATTATGCCCGTTTAGCTATTGTACGTGGCTACATTGCGCCGGTGCTCCCGAGCTTGACCTAAGTTAATCTAGACGGACGAACAAGCCCCACTTCCCGACGCCCTCGATCTATTGGTTCATCGTGTGGAGGCAGGATTGCAAGTCGCTGGCGATCTTATATTTAACTGTCAAATGGTAAGTGGCACATATCATGAATATGTAAAATGTTGCTCGAGCGCCAGCTGATGTTTGTTAACAGGGGTATGTTTAATGGCTTTCGCAACTAGCGAACAAGGGCGCTAAATTTTTCACAGGCGTGGGCGCACAACAACGGGCATGGTGGCAGCATGCGTGATATCCACCGTTGCTAGCTGTGATGTTACAACCGCTTTACAGGACGAGGATGAAACTTTCGCAGCGGATTCCCACTATGATTCGGTAGATGGAAGTTACGAAGAGGAGGCCTACCTAAGGGGCGAATATAAGATTATCTTGCAGTTGGTTGGCGTACTCTCCAACGGAAAGGTTGCCAAACGTGTTGCCGATAAAGCTATTGACGCGATGGCTGATGTGCAGAATCTGCGCAAGGCCATTTTCGAGTGCGTCTTATTTCTCCTCATACAATACATTTAACTAACACTCTGGATCAGTTATAAACTCAAGGTTGACGCGAGTGAAGCCGGATCTCAGAAACAAAAGAAGCTAATGGATCTTGGGGTAAACTACCTGTGAGTCCCCTTTATCTTCCTAAACTATGCGTTTCACGGATTAACGCCTATCCTTCCAGGTATCGTTATGGAACACTAATTGTGTTAGCCAACTATTTGATTGAGCGGCGCCAAAACAATACCCCGTTGTCTTTCCCTGCGTGGCTGAAGAAACACAGAGAGATCACGACGCTGCTTGGTCGGAGAAGTTTAGAATGAAACCCATCTATACGTTGTATAACCAGCATTTCTTGTCATGACACAGCTAATTGATGTGAAATCACCATGACCGCCTTCAGTGTTTCGACAAACAATCGATGGAGCGACACACCTGACAGCCTACCGGTCTTAGGAACATATATCAAGCCAATTTCGAGGATTTATAACAATATATTTAAGAGCATGACAGTTTAAGGGCGCACAAGGGCCAGGACTAATTGGCAAGGTAACCTACCAATGAAAAGATACGAGAAATTTTGAACCAAAATGACACCAGCAGATTAGGCAATCGCTCGCCGGACACTCTAAAAAGGTACGTTAGGAAATTGTAAGATTCAACGGTGGCTTGATACATACCTCGCGTGCGTATTTAAGAACACGCTTGGTCTCCGGAGGAGCACCCTTCGGTTTCTGTGCCAAAGCAGTTGAAATCCAACCTTCCTGCAGAAGCGGCTTGATCTGCCCCTTCGAGAAGAGATCGGCCAAATCTCCAATTAACCCAAACGCGGCTCGAACAATTGTATCAGGCCGCTCCTCGTCAGTAAGAGCGCGGCCGCAAAGGCCAAGCATAGTAGACGCGTAAGGAAGTAAAGGCTCGGCTGTTAAAAAGGCGGTGGCAGGTTAGAACAAATAAACACAAGGAAAGAATTGAAACTAACGCTTTTCCGCAGCTTTAAAACCGGCAACTATTCCTACATATGCATCAAGAATACCCTCTCGGAGTTGCGCAACATAGTCTACCATTTCGTAGTCAAGCTGACGAGTTGATTTCATGTTAAGGCTACAATCCGACCAGGCAGTGATTGAATACGTACCGGGTTCGGTTGGACTTCGCCAGCTTGCTTCAGGACCGTCATGGCGGTATCCAAATAGGGTGCGAACTCAGATCCGATAGAAAGCGCGACATCTCCAAAGCAAGCGAGAACTTGAATCTTGACGGTGCGACTCATGACTTGACTTTGGAGACTCTCAAGCAACAAGGTCACAAAAGCAGCAGCATATTGGACGGTTCGTTCTTGCAGTGCGCGGGCAATATCGCCAATAGTGCCAATAGAAACCGTGCAGAGCGCGGCGTCTTCGTGGTTCTTGAGAGCTGCCACAATGATTGGGAGGAATGCGTCTAGATATGGCTGAACATCGGGGCCGAGAGCTGTACCAGTGTTCACCTGTTAGCGCCGAGCGATGGACCGGGGAAAACAGAGACGCACCAGATGACATTGTACCAACAACCAAAAACCCGTCTTCAAGGATTGTGGATTGCTTGCCCGCGGCTTGGACTAGCCGGAGTGTCAAAGTCATAATTCGATCAGCAAGGGGTTTAACTTGGCCACCCATTTTACGGATAACACTCTGTTCCGCCGGTCAGGTAAGCTTGAAACTTAATCGGCAACATTAAACTTACAATAATGACGCTACAGAAGTTGCTCTGTAGCTCAGCCCAGTTCGATCGATCGTCGATGTTAAGAAGCTCATTCTTAGTGGATATCAGCGGCAAATATAGCGCGTTTAAATAGATAAACGAACCTGTATGTTCAAAAGCGTTTCCATGCGTTGGAGGACAGTAAGTGTAATGTGCGAAACCGCACCAAAAGTATCTGCTGCTGAATGGGCAATATATGCGTTGAGGGCCTCATACGCGGCAGTGCGGAAGTTGGACTCGTTGGTGGGCCTAATGAAGGGTGATTTGGTTCAACTGGAATAACAATGCTAGCGAATTACGCACCGTTCTGTCACAGCAAGTAGTTTATCCACAATGCCTTGGAAATAGGGCGATAGAGTTGCGGTTGCGGCTGGCTGTTGATCGGGGCCGGACTCGGGAGCGAGTTGCTCTGCGAGGCTCATCAAGGCCCAGCAGGAATTGGCAACAATGCGAGGCCGGTCTTCGAGCCCAGCAACGAGAGCCACGATCAAGGCTTGAAGCTGACTTTCGATGTTGACTGAGCCGACCAGAAGTTCACATATTCTCCCGAGAGTCCAGGCAGTCGTATCTTTTACAGCGGGATTAGGGTCTGCCATCATGCCAATGATGATAGGCAATGCTTGGCCAACGAGCCCAGCCAGAACGTTCGGATCAGGTCCTTCAAGGATGGAGCCGAACACCATCACAGCCGCCTCTCGTAGATGCCAGTCCTCGTTTTTAATGTTCGTTTCAATGAAGGGGAGAACGACCGGGACAATCGCATCGTCAACAGCCTGGGCAAGCAGCGCAAGGCAGGTTCCAGCCGCCATAGAGATATTCCACTCGTCTTCGTCAGCGTCTTCTTCTTGTTGGGTAAGAAGTTGAAGGAGAACAGGGACAATGTCCCCAAGCGCCGTTGTTGCAAACTTTTTGTTTTCGCGCTCCGGCAAGTCTCCGTATTCAATGGCCTAAGGTTGGTTAAGTCTAATAAATCCATCGCGCCTGATATCTTCTCAAAATCTTACCTCAGCCTCCTCCATCTTCAGCTCAATTTCTTCCTCAGCGACAGTCGACCAAAACTCAACAGCTTGCAGCGCAACCTTTTCGTCTGGATTCTTCATTCCAACCACAGTAAGCTATGTAGTGTTGTGTTAGTTTTCAGGTGGCCCATGCACGACGTAAAACTTACACCAAACAGAGCTCGCTCCATATAGAATCCCATTTTGTCGTAATACAGACTCATGATTTTGACGAGGCATTCGAAGGCTCCAATTTGTACCGGAGAATGTGTGCTTTGCGTAGCTTCGCATACCACTTGCATGAGATAGTTGCGTTCTCCCTAACACAAAATTTCAGGCTGAATGACAAACGCCGGATGGTTTCGTTTACCTCTCGTTCAAAATTATCCCGGATAAACTCTAGAGAATTCAACAAAGCAGCGATAGCAGCGCTCTGAACGTCATTACTAGGCTCCTCCCGGCGAGCTCCTTGAACCACTGCAGTAAGAATTTCGTTGGAGCGAGAGCTGAGTGACACGGGCGGCTATAGGATCGCATAAATTAGGTAATGACCAATATCCTCCACAAATGGTAACACATACCACGACTTCACAGATTTGACCAATGGTAGTCAGAGCGTTCATCCGCAAGCCGACATTAGTCTGGTCCGAAGCAAATCCCAAGAGTTGAGTAATTAAGTCTGGCCACAAGTCGAGTGGTATCTCGATTGCAGCGATTGAGGATATGACTTGAGCAGCATGGGTACCAGCTTTCGGATGGGGTGAAGCAAGGGTCAACAGCGAGTCGTGTTTGACGCGTGCACGAGTGTCCTGAGGCAACGCAAGCCACTTCTCATTAAGTTCTTGTTGACGATTTGTGTCCTATCCCAGACGAGCTCAGTACATGCAATTTTTTGTGAATTGATAAGATTATACTGACTCGTGCAACTAGCGCATTCTTTATATTGATAGCAGCAGCATTGCGGATGTGCAAAGGATTATTGTCGTTCAAAAGCTCAGAAATGAGAGTTAGCATAAACGTGGACTGTGGATAATTTATTAGCGAATTGACCATGGATTAGAAGCATTGAAACATACGAGATCATCGCGCGCGAGGGCTTCGAGTTTGCTTGTAGCATCCAAACGAAGAGCATTATCTAAAAGAAAAGTGAGTTGCGTGTAAGCTAGTGGTTTTCCGCTGCTAAAGACGCGTAAATCTCACCTGCGGAGAATGAATTGGCAAGGATTTCGCTTGCACTCATGATTTAGGAGCTCTAGGAGCAATGTATCTAACTAAGAAATCTCATTAACAAGTGGCTCGAACGCGATAAAAACAGACCTTACCTATACAATGTATTACGGACAACGACTCTACGCGAGTTGGAGGCGCTGTGTGTTGTGGGTTGGTGGCAGGAAGGAGAACAAGGAGCAGGTCAAGGGCAAGCACACATAAGTCTTATGTAATTGGCGCGCTTGCTCATCCCCGCGTCATACGCGCCGAGCCACAAACCTAACCACCTCAATTTCAGACATGTCTGCAGGCGTAAATTATGTCGGCGGACGCGGGTAGCTATAGAGTCTGTAGCTGTAGCGTATACAGACTAAGCTGACATGTTTGTATAGCCGAATCGCTCCCCGCCAATCTAAGAACGTTGAACGAGTACCAAAGGAGCACTTTGCGAAACAACGATTTATCGACTATACCCAAACGGCGCAAGGCGTACTAAATACCCCAAGCGCAAGTCCATTATTTGCTGGGTCTTTCAAGCACGCGTCGAAGGAGAACTTTAGTCCTGGTGGAACATTCAACGAGATCATCCAATCTACCAGCACTCAGCACAATGGCGTCTGCTTCGGCCCGCATGTGGCCAATGGGCCAAGTAAACCAACGAAGCAGTCAAGACTTCTGGAGATGATGGACGGTGTGATCAGACGAGGTAAGCCTGACGTTTTTCCGGTAAAACTGGCTGCACGATGTTCTGTACGCAGACGAGTCCTTTGATGCCAGTCGGTCACGAATCAGCACGATGGACGTCAAGAGTTTTGCCGGTCTCAAATCTCCTTCCAGAAAACGAAAGGCTGAAATAAACAACGATAAGCGACCTCAGCAAAGAGCGCATGCAGCATTCACTCAGGGATTTCAGTATCCGGTGGACGCGGTAAGTGGCACATGCTTCTAGGATTCAAACAAACGCATTTAGCATTGAACAGAATCCCCGCGCACTTATTTGTTCGCCAACCAAGGAACCCGCAAGCATTCAGCCTATTCGATCTAACGACAGTCAAGAAATGCTCTCTTTCGGCACTCCCAGCGTTTCTGATGAGGCTAAGACATCTCAGTCGTCGAGCCAGGTCTTGCCTATGGAGGAACCCAAAACAATCGAAAGATCGAATGGACCCGACTTAGAAACAGCACACGTTGAATCCCTAATTCAAGCACGACCAGGTACGGGATACGTCTTGTACAGAATAGCTGAAAGCATGCGCCTGAATGTTTCCCCTAGTCTCGGCGATCATACCACCAAACCTTTGGGAAAAAGCGTATCATCTTGCCACGCGAAAATTGCGACTACCAAACCTTACAGGATTACCTAGATCGTCAGCTGCGCTACAGGACATACCTGCTGGCTGTAGCGTTGATCGCTGGATGGCATTGAACAGATGTTGCTCTTCAAGCTCGGAGGAAGATGACGAAATTATTTGTGCATTCAACCTCGTTACACCTGAGCTTGAGCTTTCGTTCCGTGGAGATTTGGCCGAGGCAGTGGACACCACAGCCGATGTAACCGCAGCAAGTGCCCAAACTTTGGCCCAAACTCACCTTTCCGAACCACTGGACTCCAACGTATTTGAATACAACTCCCCTGTGATTATAGCTGCCCCAGATTACGGTACTCCAGCCACGGATAACTGCCAAGGGGGCAGCTATGCGACAGAGATAGAGCTAGGCGAAGAGCACATAGCCTCCCAATCCGACCAAGCCAGCGATTTCGAAAGTACAGTTGGACATGATCTCCTTGCCTTTCTCCCAACATCTCCTCCAACGTTGAGCCATCCGTCCGCCGAACCGCCTACGATTCAACGTGTATTAGCCTATTCAGAACGCCCGTGGCTAGGAGTATCAAACAGGAACCGAGCAGGAACAGCCATACCGTCCCAAACATCTTCGTCCGGGAATACATCCCAGGCCGAAATGCAAGTCAAGATTCGAGCAAGCGAGGGAGACCGCCCACTGGCACCCAACAGCCAAAATGCTCGAATTCTAGGCAAAATACTTAAATCCTCTCAGAGCTCTGCAGAGTTCACGCAGCCCAATCGTGTTTCCACAAACTGTTTCAGTCTGTTTGAAGGTGGTTCGGACGATGACTTAGACGACTAAAGAACGTTGACGTTATTAGTGAAATTTTATACCACGAGGGCTGGCAGTCGAGTTGTGCATGTCTCCAAGTAAATTCAAGCACGAATAAATACATTTTGGTCAATGCCTAAGCAGGAGAGGGAATCAGCAGTCGAACAGGATCAATCAACAGAGTGGACAGACCATTCGCGAACTGAACATAACCACGGAAGATGAGTCTGTTAGAAACATTTGATACTCGTATGTTAGTATTTCGACATACCTCGGATAACGAAATTTGAGAGGATGGCGATAAACAACGCTCCGCATATCAAGCATGGCCCTACGATTTGGTCTATAGATACGGCGTAAATTATCAGTTACTCTAATGGTTGAGAACAAGTGAAAGTCTTACCGAAGTGACCTGGATCCCGTTTCCGAATACGAGTAATGCGCCTCTGGTAGACAACGTAACCATACACCAAGACAGCAAGGCTTATTAAAGCGTAGATGTAGGCAAATATGAGCGAAATGGCGTCATTGGAAGCATTAAACAACGCTAGAGAAAGCGTGGATAGCAATACTCCCATGTTCAAATACGATACCCAGGCTTTCCAGAACAGTGTACTTAGTGCCTTCAGATTAGATACCAAATATACATTTACTCACTGCGTTCATTGGCCAACCAAACCTTGGTCTCAACTTTAATAGGAGTTGCAACTTTCTTTGGAACTCGCACCCGGACACGACTTTGAGATGGGTCCTGAGACGCAATAGATTGATAGTTTGGCACGCCATCTGGTGCATTGGAGTCGGGGATACGGTCAATTCGCGTGGAACGTGCGCGAAATCCTATAGGATTGCGAGGGAGTGAGGCAAGCGCGGTTGACGAAAACGGTGAGAAGAGGTCAGACTGAGTGAAATTCGCCAGTCAGCGTTCATTTCTAAACAAAAATTTAGTTGAAGAATAATGAACTAACCACGACATGAACAGATCTCTTGAAAAGTGAATCATCTTCCTCATGGTGAGGCCCAATGCTCTGTGATTGGCCTTGGGACGGAGACATGTTGAGTTGGGCCGGTTCCGTCCGGGGAGTTGGCTCGGTGACAGTGACCCGAGGTGGTTGTGTGGACATTGTATACAAAAGTCTTTCCGGACACAGGAGAGATTATTGTGGTCGAGTGGAATAGAATTGTCAGTCGCACGTGCCCCTGAATCTGTGACTGATGAGGGAACGTCATGACCAAACAGAGAGATTATCTTATCAGATCAAATTTTGGCCGTGTGGTTTATTCAAGAGTCGGAAAGTACCGTCTCATAAACGTTTTGTACGATGTGTATATATGTATGTCATGTATACGAACATCCAAAGTAGCTGCGCCGTGTTGGATACTAAGGTAGAATACAAGCAAAACATCGAGTTTTCAGTCCTATTAGTCCAAATAAAACATGCCCAACGGCTATGTTGCGAGTCCGACTGAGAAAGGGGAAAGAAGTAGTACGGCATAGATGAAAAGGCGGCAAATCCACTAGCTATGAGAACACTCGGGGATGGTAACATCCTTGAGCTTTTTGCTAGTAGAGAACGGGTTAGTAGGCCGTGTAGTTGCGGAGGTGGTGTCACTCACTCCGAATCGAAAAGACCCCACCAGCCCTCCACACCACCGTACATAACATCCTTCCAAGGCTCGTCCTTGAACTCGAAGAAGAAGTACTGAGTTTGGTTGGTGTTCGAAGCACAAACGAAGGTATCCAAAAAGATCTTCCAACCGAGGTTAGCTTAACACATCGCTGCGGCTAGTAGACCAACCCACCTGGAGGTTAGCGACTGATGCTTCGGAGGCGCCGTTAGTTTGAGTGCTTGCGTTGGACGATTTCTGAGACGAATAAGTACACTTATTCAAATTATGAGAGAACACATCGACATACCGTCGGCCATCCAGTTTCGGCGATGTACATCGATGGTTTGTTAGAAGCCTGAGCTGCTTGCGCGATGTTGGTCTGCTGGAAAAAGTCATAGGTCCATCCAGCCGCGTTCTGGACCGTCTGAGTGGCGAACCACGGATGAACGTTGGCCAGGCTTCAAAGTCTATCAGCACAAACCCCAGCCTGCGGTAATCACACTCACCCATAGTCAACAGCTTCTAACAGGGGCATATTGAAGAAGCTGCCAGCATCGCTAGTTCCCACAGGGAGAGTCTTGCTGAGGCTCATACCAGCCAACATCGAACGAGTGTCGTTGATCTTCTCGACGAGCTTAGCCGCCGCGGCTAACCCGGCGGCACTATTAGCATCATTCGTACCCGCAGCCGTCACGCTATTGAGGATGTATTCGTTTCCAACAGTCACGCCAGCAATATGATCAACACCATAAGTTGTAATAGCGTCCTTGATCAAGTCACGCTGGCGAGTATATGCAGTATCATCGTCAGTGACGTCTAAGATCGAGTTGTTAGGCAAGGCCGCCGCTATAACACTATTTTTACTCACAGATTCCCACAAACACCTGCATGTTTACTTTCGTATCCTTGACGGCTTGGAGTACAAGAGCAGTCTGGTTGCAGTCCGCACCATAGAGTCGAATACGCGTGGTAATTTGAGACAAGAGCTGGATGTCCTCGGTGACATTTGCTTGGGTCGCACCGCAGTCTGGCATCAGTGCACCCAACGGAGTATAAGCAAATCCGTAGAAGGAGTTCTTCAAACGGGAGTCCGTCTCGAACTTGGATGGGTCTTTAGGGTCAGACTTGACGGCTCCAGCGGTTCCAGGGATAGCAATCATGCCCCCACCACCAGAACTAGAGTTGGAGCCGGATGAGGAGCCAGATGAAGAGCCGCCAGACTTCTTGGAGACCGCGACTCCAACGCCAACGCCGATACCAATCAGGATCAAAAGGCCAATAATGCCGCCTACGACTAGCATTCTAACAACGCGTTAGAGAGTTAAAAGTATTGGTCCACACGACTTACTTTGAACGCTTCTTTTCGCGGCCCTGCTTTTCTAACCACGGGCTGGTTGTTTGGCCTGGGCCATCAAGGTTTGTGTAGCGATCGTGGTGCATATCCTGGACTGTGTTGATTGCCGCCACAGGTGGTAGGTACGAGCCTCGCGTTGCCGTGTTCGTTGGGCCGGAAACAGGCGTAAGGAACGGATTGGCGGGCTGAGCGAAAGTATTCAGCTGCTCGCTGGATGAGCGGTTCGAATAGGGGTATGCGCCTGTTCCTGACAGACGATGAGGCTGTTCCGTCGCTAGTCAGCACCACAACCTGTAAGTCCAGCCAACATACTCACAGGAGGGATTACCGAGCTATCCCAGTAGTTGTCGAGATCTAAGTTAAAAGAGCGACGAGAGTGAACAATAAATCAGTAACAAGTTGGGTGCAAAAGGGGACGTTGTTAAGAAGTAAAAGCGCGTCGCTCTGCCTAAATAAGGCTTCTACAGGGGGACCCCTAAATTCAGACAGAACTGCGGAGCATGGATCTTAGGCATGCCAACCGCCAAGACACCCAGAGATACCAACAATGCGCGCCGACTTTGAACAAACACTCACCAGGACTGCCCTCGCGCCCGCCGTTGTTAAATCCTGGGTGAGACATGACTGTGGTTGTGGTCGTAAACGTTGAGTTCGTAGCTTTTCTGTGGAATCTTCAGCTGTGTTGGGACTGCATGAACAGAGGCTGCGGACGAAGGCTGTGTGCCGAGCGTCTCGTCCACGGCGCCCAAGAATGGAACAAGGGTCGCGATGACCAATGGAACGTGTGACCAACATCAAATTTAAATTTACAATTCCAGATCGAACTATGAGTGCGATATATGCTACATGATTGCAAGAATGTCCATCCCGTCTATCCCAATACTTTGCGTAAGCCAACCTTTTGCGAGTCTGTGAGGCGCTCTGGGAACGTCACTTCCCACTCGACGACCAAATCACCTTTTCGTATCACCTTCCCATCCTTCCTCACTGGCATCCCCAAGCCCGGTATCCGCGACTTCTGTCCGGGGGTAACAACCGACGCTGGAGTTCGGATCGGCCTCTTGCCACCATCCAAGAGCTCGATTGTCTGTGTCACTCCTCCGTCACCAGCAAGAGCCTCTAACAGAGGTATCTTGCAAGTTGTGATTAGGTCGTCCCCATCTCGCTTGAACCGTGGGTGTTCCTTCTCTTCCACAACGAATACCACATCAGCAGACTCTCCATCGGCTCGTTCGTTCCCCATGCGAGCGTATCGGACTTTTGTTCCTGCTTTCCAACCCTGTGTGACAGCTCGTAGGTGTTTCGCGCATGCTGGATAAAAATAGCACTTACCGGCAGAACTTCAATCTCAATTTCCTTTGCCTCCGTTTGGCCATCCAACAGCTTTCGTCTCAGCTTTAAATGCTTCTTGGTCCCGCTGAAGATTTCCTCAAGAGAGAGCTTCAGAGGGTGGATGATGTCAGGGAGAGGTTCGTTTCGCCTTCCATTCATGCTGTTCGCTCGTCTTCCGGAGCTGCGAGGAGATTCCGACGAGAACCCTCCTGGCATACCTCCGCCAAACGCGCTGAATGGTGAGCCGCCGCCGCCGCCGCCAAAGTGGTCTTCGTCCATTCCTCCAAAGCCGCCACCCATACCGCCCATACCGCCACCCATGCCTCCAAATTGTTTGAAAAATTGACTATAAATCTACGTTAGTGCTGCGCGTTTCTAACATATGATACAACTTACTCAAATATAGAGTTTGGGTCGCTGGGCCTGAAGCCGCCTCCCATGCCTCCTGGACCTCCGGACGAAAACGAAAACGTAGTGCCTCCGGGAAAGCTAAATGACCAAACAAACGTTAGTAAATCGCCTTCTTAATATGAATAATCTACTTACCCTCCGCTACTAAATCCACCTGCAGGGAATGCCCCACTGAATCCGCCATCGCCCCCTGCTCCGGGAGGTGGCGCGCCTTTGAGGCCTTCTTCGCCAAATCGATCGTAAACTTCTCGTTTGTTCTTGTCAGACAGCACTTCAAAGGCTTCGCTAATCTACAAATTGGGAGTTAGTTGACCATCCTTACATCAAATGTAGGGCAATGCCTACCTCTTTGAACTTCTTTCCTGCTAGCTCTGTGTTGTCTTTGTTTCGGTCAGGATGCCACTTAAGAGCCTATAGTGCCTCGTAGGTCAGCGCTTGCATTGCAGTATGAACCAGGCAACCCATACCATCTTCTTATAACCTTTCTTTATTTCATCATCCGTCGCATTTTTGCTGACGCCCAATAGTGCATAGTAGTCTTTCCCCATGTTGTAGTGTGACAAACGTGAACAAGGATAGCGATGAGGCGTGTAGTGTGTGAAAAGTCGGAGCTGTCGTCGACGGCAGGTGTAAGGGTGGTTTTAATGATTGAGCTCAACTGACGTACCGAGTCGAGTTAAATACTATCGTGGAGTAAGCGTGGTAAATTCACCTATAGCCTGGACTATTCCGGAACAGCATAGAACCTGCTGGGTTGTTACATAAGCATCGCGTGGGATGGTACTATACAGCCGCTGATCTCATCGGAAAGACAGATTGGCTCACGTGTAGGGCCGGGAATGGGTGTACCCGGGAAAAACCCGCAGGTTTTTGATGGGTATTGCGAATTCGGCTAACTGCCCGGAGACCACCTGCTGCGGAGGCCGCCAGTCCGGGTGGGTCCCGGGTAAGCAACGGGTGCCCGTAGACTGTATGACTAATACAATATAAATGGCTACTATATTATTCTCTCTGTCCTGCCTATGATATTGCGCTAGCTACATTGATGGCTAGGCGCAAAGACGACAATTAAGTATTGAACACTTGACGAGAGCATGGTTTCTAAGTGCTGAACACGGTTGGTTGTCATCGACCGACTGGATCTATGATTAGCATGTGCAAACAAGACGCACTGGTTCATGCTGCATGTACTCGGAAACGAACACATATAAGATACAGAAAACACGTGATGCAATTGTAAAACGTTAGGTGTGAAACTTGAAGCTCAAGGAGACAACTTGTACTACTCGAAGCAACCCAGTCTTGGTCAATATCCCGTTGAACACGCACATGAAATCATGGAGTTTACTGCAGTACTACTGTGTTTTGAAGCGTGCGAACCTTGAATTTTGATGATATTTTTGCTCGAAAGCTATGTCATTTGTCTTGCTCCGGAGGCCGCAGCAAAATGCCATGCAGTGAACTCACACATATATTTGGGCCAGTCGATAGTCAAGTAGGCCAGAGCGCTCAAGCCGCCAACGCTAAGAGAAGTCTCGGATTTTGGTTTAGTGGTCAACAAGCATTCCAATCGAGGACAGGAGCGTCGATGAAAACTATTCGAGGCACACAGCATCTAAATCTCATGGCCTCTAGACTTTTTAGTGGAGAACTTGTAGCCGTTAACATGTAGAGAGCAACGCAATAGACTTTGTTGAATAAGCTATAGCACTCGGTTATTACAATCTGGAAGACTCTAAGTATTTAAGTGAGGCGCATATATTAATTTTGTGCGCATGTATAGCTCTATGCGATGACCTAACTTAGTCCTTGTACGCTCTCCATCATTTTTCTGCCATTCAGTCTACTTCCCGACGGCCCCAATGCACACAAATCGTAAGCGCCTATGCACCGTGCCTAAGCGCCGGGCCACCCGGGTATTGGTAATACCACCTGGCAGCCACCCATCATTTGCACAGCCCGCCCGGGGCTGCCCGTCGCCCGGCCCACTTTGCCCGCGCGGGTAACGCCCGGATAATCACCGGGTCCAGTCGGCCCACTCCCGGCCCTACTCACGTGCTACCATAACGCGTAATGATGTATTTCAAATGATGGATTGGCTCACGTGGCGGCCATTGAGGGTAGAAATGACATCACTCGATTAGTGTTCGCCATCGTCCTCTCGTGAACTGGTA
>WSLO01000234.1:0-22823 GCA_019677385.1 Ceratobasidium sp. 392
TTCAGAATTACGAGTAGTATAGTTACTTAGCTTACGTAATAACCACAAGCGCTCGTATTTGTAATCCTGTAACTTGTACTTGTCACGTGTCCTTTGTCATCGTTCCAGAAGCTTCCATAGTGACGTGGCGTCTTACTCATAACAATGTAACGTGGGAAAGATGTAACGGTTCTGTGAATATATAAGGGAGAGTCTGAGAGCCTTAAGCCTCAGAACTCGACCACTTGCCTACTCTCACAGTCTGGGCTGAGTGTGACCTTCCACCCCTACCCTTTGACACATCATTAGATCCCTGTCATTGGTTCTTCGCCCCAGCTCATAAAGCAAGTGGCATTTTACTTATTCATTCTTATCCTCACCGGGTCTCGCCTCTACCATCCCACTTCCCCTATCCCTGGTCGTCGTTGGGCCTCTCAGTATACCTTAGGGTTAGCTGAGTTGTATCGTAGTAGTCCGGGCTTGACAGTTAGGGTGCTCTTTGCAGGCAAGGCCAGCACAATAGAAGATGCACTCAGAGGACATGATACAGACAAATGAGATGAGTAAATAGAGTCGTTTACTGTCTTTGTTTGTTATCTTGTCCTTTTTATATGTATCCAGTCATAACCCTTATAAACTGCAAGTGAAACTAAATAACTTAATCATAAACTACATACACTGCTGTTTTTGCAGTTGCAAGTTGTATAACCACAAAAAACAACTTCAAAAAGTCGCATCTGCAGCATCACAGTTTGTTCTTGTCACCTGATTTCCGAGTGGCAATGAATACTGACCAGGAAATCCAGTTGTCTGCCACAGTGGACATGGAGGCCCAGAGTGGCTATCCCGTGGTACATGGTGCATGGCTGTGTCCTGATGCCCCACGTTACTGTTTGGTTGCCTAACCAGAGATTTCAGCCACCACCTGCTGTGGAGGCACCGTCTTGCACTGCCCACCATGTACATTTACGAGACTGCTCCATGGTGCCTGGAGACAATTTTCAGCCCACAATTTTATTGTCTCTGTCTTGGACCAATGCTACCCTGCACAAGCCATCATTATGTCTCCCACAGCCAGTAAATTGAAATTTGATTGAATTTAAGGTAGGGGTCACTCAGAGTATGCATACCTGATGTAAGTTGTTAAAAACTATGTGACAAATGTCATAATTTTGCTATGGATACTAACGTTATTGGAATAGAGTCCAAACTTGCAACTTGTGTATTTCTGATTACAGTCTTGCCTTTCTGATCTTTTTGATGTGCCAGATTTGTTAAAATTTGCAGTTCTATAAGTTGTACAAATTCTATTCTCCTTACATGCATTTATCTCATACCTTTAGCTTAAGAACCCATTGAGTGATGCAAGATACAACTTAAGTACCCATAAGTTGATTCAATTACTAACTTGTTCTGCCTAGAGCTCCACAACGGTTTGAGCTATTGCTTAGCTCTAAGATATGTGAGAGTACTTTGTTACAGATTGGGGTAGACTATGGAATAAAGAGCTTAAGCGCTTGAGAGATAAGAGTGTCTACCTTATACGTACAGTGTTACTTGTATCAGAGACAAGCGGCAGTTAATAATACTCAAAATTATCAATAAATGACTTGAAGGTCTTAATTGTTCACAGTGTAAACTGATTAAATGCTAATTATCTTAGAGCGGTGCTACTTGGCAGATTTCCCCTTGAATGATTATATATGATTCAATCTTAGTTGCAGTGGACTAACTGTATACTAAGCTCAAGATTACCTTAAAGTGTTAAGCTAAGGAGTTAATGAGTAGCACTTAATGCATATCTAATTCCCACTCTAAATAGGTACTAGTGTTCCCACAGATAGAAGGTACTATGTGCGTACACTGATTTAAGCACTTAAGACATCACACAATAGAATCAAACAAATAACTAATCAAGAAGCACAACCAAAGCCAAAGCAGGAAACTGTGCAAACAGTTGGGTGATGGATAGGTGATCTGAGAGTACTCCTGAGGGGATTCATTTATACCCTGAGGGAGGCCTTGATCAAGTAAACAAGTGCACACATACTAAGCCATGTGAAAGAGTGGGGGTTCTGCTACTTATGGGTATGCCCTTACCATAAATAGGTGGTTCATAGTAATGACTGGGCAATTAGTGGCTTAGTATGATGGAATCCTGCAATGTCATTGGTCAGGAAATATATTAAGCATTGTACTATATACATGTGGTGAAATCTGAGTTACAGAAGCTTCTGATTTATCAACCAATTAGAATGAAGTAGTGCCACCAGATGTTTCTGGGCAATGGCTCAGCTGAGTGCTTAGTAAGTCAGCCATTGAGTACGCATGATGCCAAGCTATCTTATGTAACTTAGAGCTAAGCGGTAGCTCAAGTGGTTGTGGAGCTATGAGCAAAACAAGTTAGTAAATGAATCAACGTATGGGCGCTTAAGTTGTATTTTGCATATCTCAATGAGTTCTTAAGCTAAAAACATGAAGTAAATGCGGAGAGAGAAATAGGATTTTGTACTATTTATGGAACCACAAATGTTAGTAAATCTGGCATGTTGAAAATATAGAAAAGCAGGACCAAATCAGGACATAGGTAAATTGCAAGTTAAGACTCTAGTGCAATAATGTTAGTATCCATAACAAACTGAAGGACTGAAGCATGTTGCACCAAGGGTTGTGACACTGCAGCCATGTATTCCTCCTCAGTCCAACATGCATTTTCTCAAATCTCCTTGCTGTGTTGTGGGTGGTTTTGGTTTTCAGGTAGATGGTGTGGGTGTATTTTAACAAAGCCTTCTAGCAGTTTCACTTTGAATACTTATGTGTTTGAAATATTTTTCTGCTTTCACTTTGGCACCTTGCTGATCCTACATGTCAGAGCTCCAAAGGATATAGTATAGAGTATGAACTCTAATAGAGCTCAGGGACTAGAAGAATGAGAGGAACTCTTGTATTGACAAAGAGGTTGAGTTCTTGGTTAGACACCGACGAACTCACCCTGGTTTATATACAGGGAAGAGCCACTATCAAATCTACATGTACAAATAGATGGTGCGATCGTGAGTCATACCGGTATTTGCAAAGCGAGTTGAAATACATCTTAGATCAGCGATCCAGAACATTCCATAAGTCATGTGATATAAATATACCGGAAAAGGAAACTGTCTCTGGAAAATGTTAATAATCCAGAATATAATTAGGAAGGCGTGTCAGGTCATGACACTACAGGTCTTTTGGCTCATACAGCTCTTTGCCATTTATCTCATAGAAGTTCTCCATGTGGTTAGCTAGTAACCTCTCACTCTCCACCCTACTCATATGGTTGTTCCCCTCCTGAATATACAGTGTGCCCCAAAATTGATCATAAAAGCCCAACCAGACTGCTGCAAGTGTTGTGCCATGACAACTAGATGCTTACATAAGCCAAGCTCATCATATGTCAGAGCTGAGCTTCTGAGCTACAGAAGGCATGCTGTTTGGTTCTGTTTGGCTCAGTATAGCAGGAGATATGGCCATTGGAGTGCAGTGGATTTTACAATCAATTCTGGGGCAGGCATAGCAGCTGGAGCAGTGGCTGCTCTAGCTCCATGCACAGTGCACCTGGCAGCCTGCAACTTTATGTACACAGTGACATATGTGAGTACTATCCTTGGTACTGCTGTCACAATGTATAACCCAACCACTGCTGTGCTAGGGCCCAGACAATTGTATGGATATGGCAGCAGCTGTATGATGTTGCTCAGTGAACCAAGCAGGAAACACAGATGCCAATGCCAGTTGTTGCAGGGGTTCTGAGGCATGCCTGATCTAGTGGTGGTACTTGCAGGGCAAAATATCCTGCCTGTGCAGCTGGAACAGCCATAGCTTATTTGGGCTGGGGGGTTTGAACACCAGTATTGCAGCTGACATGCATTTTTGTGGGGGGGATTGATACTTTTGAGTAGCCTAAGTGGAAGCCCTGAACCATAGCTGCAGAACAACTACTTTTGCTGGCCAATACCTGTCTGGGAACAGACCTAAAATGGCCCAACTGTGTGCAATAGGTCAGCCAGATCTGCTCCATCAAGCACTGTCTAGTCCACTACTCTGGCAGTTTAGCTCAGAGGGGCCTGAAAATTGACATGCATAGCCCCAGGCTCTTAATTTTTGATATTCACTGAGACTTACAATAAACTTGGAGCTGCACTGCCAGATATTGATACACTATCAGGACTACTTAAACACTACTAACCCATTTTTGCAATGGTACACAAAACCAATGATGACTCAAAAAGCTGCTACTGAGGTGTCTTCTGAGCCATTTGGCCTTTAGATGAGTAAAAGTACATGTCAAAAATAGCTTTTTGAAGTTTCTAGTGGTTCTAATGGACAACAAGTGAGGCAAATTCTGTTTTTCTCAGGATGGTACATCAGCAAAACCCACAAAACAGTATAGTTGCTGGAAACTGTCATGCAACCAGTAGTCATGCATTGGCACTTTGGTTGCCAATATTGTGCTATACAGTCCCCAAGGTGCCTATCAAGTGCTTCATAGGCACTTGGGTGGCTATATATTGCTATGTAGGCTCTGAGGATCCATATAGTAGCATAAAGAATCCCAGGTAACTATGATATATTGTATAGGCAACGTCAGGAAAAATGGGATCTTTTGTCCCAAGCCCTAGGGTCAAAATTCACTAAATTTAGTGAATTTAGCCAAATTCATAAAACCAGCCCAAATTGAGATGAATTGAGTGAATCAAGGTGCACAGCCACACTAAATTCATAAGAATTTGGGGTCAAATTTAGTTGAAATTACAGTGGGTAAAAAAGGGGGAAGACCCAAATGGCCTAAACCCTTTTATGCAACTTAATTTAGCTAAATTCAGCTGACTGAAAATTGGAAGTTTCTCTTGACAAGGCTCTGTATGCCCAGACAAGGATGTTACCCAAAACAGCAATTCAATTGACAATTTGCTAACTACAATATGATCATTCCATCTCAAAAATGTACATTGGTAGGAAAGGAAGTGTCAAAACAAGCACTGGTTTTAGCATATAGCAAGGGAATGGGGTGGGTGTCCCAGTGCAATCAGGCTTGGTGAAATAGGCAGGTGGGATGGCCTTGCCTACCAAGAGCACATCCAGGGGTTTTTGTGAATGGAACGTGAACGGGATCAGCATCAAAGGTGTCCTGAGAATGTTGTTGTCTGGAAAACAGCAATCCAGCAATCCGTCTGGCGAATGATGGTCAGTTGCAGATGGCTGGGGTGCATATTGCTTATGTGGACAAACCAAGCACACCTGTTGACAAACAGCATTCGTAATTGCACAATAGAGTGGCTGGTGAGTTGAGTAAAACCTGGCTAGGCACTTATCCAGACAGGTTGCAGAGTGGCCGTCAAGAGGGCTTATTAGTTATCATTTTTGGGGGTGAAACCACACTGGAGCAGTGTCAAGCACTAACTGGGAGTGCATGGTTAGAGCAGAGGCTTGCTCTCATACTGTGGTTACAAACACATAAGTGTTCATGTCATGACCTGACACGCCTTCTCAATTATATTCTGGATTATTAACATTTTCCAGAGACAGTTTCCTTTCTTGGCATATTTATATCACATGACTTATGAAATGTTCTGGATCACTGACCAAAGATGTATTTCAACTCGCTTTGCAAATACCGGAATGACTCACGATCGCACCATCTGTTTGTATATGTAGATTTGATTGTGGCTCTCTCATGTATATAATGAGGGCGAGTTCGTCGGTGTCTAACCAAGAACTCAACCTCTTCATCAATACAGAGTTCTTTCATATTCTTCTGGTCACTGAGCTCTTAGTGGTTCATACCCTATACTATATCTTTCAGAGCTCTGACAGTTCAGATCAGGGTTGTTGCCTGGCAGTGGCCATTTGAGTGCAGTTCAGTCTGTAGCTCAGGCATATCTGGCTCACACAATCAAACCAGAAGCACACACCTCAAGCTGGTATTCCAGACAGGTTTGAGACACATTATGAGTCTTGGATTAGTGATCAATCAATTAATTAATAGACATACTAACAGGCTATACACAGCTAAGGCCTGGGTGCAAAGGCTTGGGTAGTTGTTTGAACCAGGTTTGAGGGCATTCCAGCATGAGCTATGGCTTAGGAGGTTAGGTCTAGACACCAATGAGTGTTGTTCAAGGGTTGATATTCAATGTGGGAGAGGGAGAGAGGTAGGTGTGGTTGTTGGTCAAGTGGTGGTTGGACACTAAGCACAGACTAAAACATGTAGCCAGGGATAGAGGATCCATGTGCAAGTCAGGCATAAAAAGGTTAGTGAGGGCAGCACAGTGCAATGTATGTACATTGGTTGCTAATTGAATACCAGCCAGGAGAGTGATAGTTGGGTGCCAAGTCTGTAAGTTGGGCCTGCGGTGTTGCAACCCTCTACTTAGAGGTTGTGAACTCATTCCTGAAGGTCTTGACAAAGACCTAATTTGTGTGCTCCGCTTGTGGAGGTGTTCTTGTGGCTTGCCTGTGGACCGCGGTCCCTTGGAGGTGGACACCCCACTAGTAGTTCTTGTGCCTCAAGGCCCTTTAAGTAGAATGAGGAGTGCTACTACAATTGCAGTGGCACAACAAGTGCTTTGTAACTGAATTGCTAAGTCTCACTTACTTCCAACACTAGATGTGATGAAGCCTTCTAGTATAGTTGGATGTAGAGGGGAGAGTTGATGAGGTAGAACAAGCTGGGGTAGCCAGGCTTGTTCTCTGCTGTATTAACACTAGCTACTGCACAGTCTGTGCGTACATGAGTCAAAAGGCATACAGAGGGGCAGTACAGTAGTGTCTGTGGTCTAAGTACAGCAGTGACAAATTGTAGAGAGTGTGGGCCACAAGAGGTGTGGCATGAGTCAAAGAAGTGAAAGTGTAGCCTCAAGTGGCTAAGTGTTCAGGAAAGGGGCTCCAGGCCGGTAGGGATGTCACACAGGTATAAATGCAGGAACCTGCAATAGGAAAAAGCATGTATTCTCCTATTGCAGGTTCCTGCATTTATGGCTGTGTGACATCCCTACAGGCTGGTGGCTGAGTAGTGTCTAGCCACGAGACAAAAGACAAGAACCGCGCCGCAAGGCGTCCAAGGGGGAGAGACTGCTCAAGGTCACAACACGTGGGTAACCATGGTGTCATGTGTTTGATTTTTTTCTACACCTTGCTCTCCACCACAACCTCCTTTGATTGCCCTGCTCTTGTCCATTGTTCTCACTGACCCCATAACATTGTCTAGGGCCATACCATCTTGTTCTACCCACCTGTAACTTGTCACTGGGGCAATGTGTTGGTAGGTACAGGTCCTACATGCACTTGTTTTTTAAGGCTGATGGCATTAGACATGCATTGTGTGCCTGACCTTTACAGACATGCCATGTTAGCATGGATGTGGTATCCTGCAGCACCCAAATTGCCTGTCCCTGGTCCTTCCACCCTTTGCTACCAGCCTAGCAGCAACCAAGAGGGGTGCCATAGCAGTGCTGGCAAAAGCTAGTGTTGGCATGAAGCCCAGGTTGTGACTTTGGCTAGTGGGTTCTGGACACGTTTGTTTGACCAATACTGATGGAACCAAATGCCTGGACATTGCATGGGAATAATTTTGTCCTTTGCAGCCAAAATGGCAATGTCTGGTCCACCTATGGCCCACCTGGCCAGCTGCAACCATGTGACTTTCTAGACCTAAGACCTAGTCACACATACTCATCATATGCTGTCTACCATGTTGTTGGCCTCAATGGTTCAGCTGCAGGGGCTGTCATAACATGGCTAGTTATGCCAACCAGAGATGGGTGTACCTGTCCACAGCCACCTGGAGATCAGTGCTGCATATGCCATATACAGAGATGCCTAGTGTGTCTTCATATACTAGTATATGTAGCACCACTAAGCAGCATGCCCCCATGGCTGGGTGGGGTATGCGGTACGCAAAGGGGGCCCTGTGAAAGGCACAAGGGTGCAGGTTGCCCCACCCTGCACCAGCAATATTGCCTGTAGTAAGCTTTGAGAAGTGCATCTGGCATGGAGCTACTGTGTGACACAATTCACAGCCATGGTGCCCAGCATGCAGTGTTGCATGGCTGTTAGTTGTATGTGTTCTACTGTGTAATTATCATATGACACATTATTACACTGCCAGAGTCAGGCTGAGCACAGAGAATATCTAGTGCTGTGGTGTATGAAGATATGGTAGTACTGATGTCTCTCATAAAGTTTCATAGACTTTGCCCTGGCCATTGTGCCAGGGTGCGGCATTGAACTTTGGTGATTGTGAGCACTGTGACCACAGAGAATAAACTGCCATGCAACACTGCATGCTGGGCACCATGGCTGTGAATTGTGTCACACAGTAGCTCCATGCCAGATGCACTTCTCAAAGCTTACTACAGGCAATATTGCTGGTGCAGGGTGGGGCAACCTGCACCCTTGTGCCTTTCACAGGGCCCCCTTTGCGTACCGCATACCCCACCCAGCCATGGGGGCATGCTGCTTAGTGGTGCTACATATACTAGTATATGAAGACACACTAGGCATCTCTGTATATGGCATATGCAGCACTGATCTCCAGGTGGCTGTGGACAGGTACACCCATCTCTGGTTGGCATAACTAGCCATGTTATGACAGCCCCTGCAGCTGAACCATTGAGGCCAACAACATGGTAGACAGCATATGATGAGTATGTGTGACTAGGTCTTAGGTCTAGAAAGTCACATGGTTGCAGCTGGCCAGGTGGGCCATAGGTGGACCAGACATTGCCATTTTGGCTGCAAGGAACTAAATCATTCCCATGCAATGCCCAGGCAGATGGCTCATGTTTCAGCAACTGGTGGACCAAACAAGACCAAACAACATACATCCTGTAGCCAGAGACTGTGCCAAAAGACTTTGGAGCACAGGCTTTCATAAGCATGTATATCAGGACCTGTCACCCATCCAAGCCAGCATAGGGGTCTATACAAACAATCTTGTCCTGAACTGTATAGTATCAGGCACCTAATAGATAAACCAAGTGGGATTGAACATGTAAGATAGTGTAGAATGTCTGAAATTGAGCTGACACAGTTGCAATGTTAGATCAAAGAGGACATGAGAGGCAGCACAAGACTTAGAGCAGACAGCACTAAGACCACATTCATGCCAAAGGGGCAGCAATACTAGCAATGGTTTCAAGCATAAGTTTACCATCCCAACCAGTCATTACCTTTTCTGTGTTACATATAACAATATCTGCACACTGTTCTGTCATTTTCCTCATAGGCTCAGTCTTGCCCTCCCTCCACCTTGATAGCAGCACTAGACTATGCTCTGATATGAGGAAACAACAGAAAAGGAAAGAGGAAACATATTTGCACATTTTACACTAAGCAGCTGAGCATGAGTCAAACTGACACTACTGAGTAGCATGCCTGTTGAGCTGAGCTGGCAGGGCCAAGAAAATTTGGAGGCGGTGTGATTGGAGCAGAATGTAGAGCTGGATGAGCATCTGAAGTGTCTGAATACCAAGTAGGGAATAGTTGGAGGCAAGGATGTACTGAAGGGGTGTTATGGCAATATATGGTGCCACAAGCTCTATCCAGTTGAAAAACTTGTAGATTTGACCAAGATGAAGTCATAGAGTAGCTGGTAATGAACCCTGGGCAGTGATGCTTACCTCAAGTTTTGCTTTGGCATATAGTAAAGCCCCAGGGGCCTGAAACCTATGGCCAATGCTAGCAGATTTACCAGTGCTCCAGAGGTGGCTTGTCACAGACCTCAATACTATGACTGTTGAGACATCTTGAGCAGGTCATGCAGTACAAAAAATAAAATTTACATACTGATCCACAAATGCATAAGACAGATACGCATTCTAATGAGGGCCTGGGCAAGGTTGTTGAGAACTAGTGGTTTACTGGGATCACTGCCCTCCTCAGTCAAAGAATTAGCAATGGAAAACATATCATCTAAGACCTCAGATGGGCAGGCTAAGCTCTCAACAGGAACATGGTACATGCAGTTTTGTAGCTAGTGGAAGGACAAGTAGGCATGAATTGTCAGCAAAACTACAAGCTTGCTTAGTGAGGTATGACTCATGGTGCAGCACCTAGGCTTAGGAGATGTGTTACCGCCAACCTCCAAATCATAACTCCATAATAGAGCAGGACTGGGAGGGGTACTTAGAGAGTGAACCAGTCTCTGCAAGCAGAATCTGAGAAGAAGGAACCAAAGTGGTTTGGGTAAATTTTTGTCCAGCATGGTCAAAAAAGTTTGAAAAAAGGAATGAAAATCAGGAGGTGGTGGAAGGAGAAGAAGGCAAATGCAGGTTGATGGGGTGCAGTGTGTTTGTGGCATGTGACCACAAATTATGATTTGTTGTGGTACATTTATTATACATTTCATGAAAGCTAAGTCAAATAGTGCGGGAACACAAGCCAGATATAGCCAAGATGGCACAAATGAAAGTATGAGTGATTTGTGGTGTTACATGTCAAGCTCTATCATAGTGATCATAATATGCAACTCAACAGCCCATTCCACAGCTCTTGAATGCCAAACACCAGATGGAAGAAGAATAAACCGGGGTGAATTCACCTTACAACAACTACCAGTGTAGTACTTGCTTGGGTAGGTATCCTGCTCCACTTCTCTGGTTGTATGCCACATCCCACTGGTTCAAAGTGTGCCTCCTGTGTAGTTCTGAGTGCTTTGAGGCAGTCTGAGACTTCCTTCTCTGTCATAAAGGGAGGTGCCATGGGTACAGCAACTGGTGGGAGCAAAACATGGTTGGCTGCTCAGATTACAAATGCTGTTGTAAGAAAGTAACAACCTCAATTTCATGGTTGTTGAGATCTTCAAGAGTGATGTTGTCTTCAGGATGACTAGAGATATCTGCTGTGGCTGTTAGCATTATAGGCTCCTCTTCTTTGTCTACACTCAGACCCTGAGTAGAGCTGTTTGGTACGCCCACTAATTCAACATCCAAGAATTCCTGAAGAATCTCTGGTAAGCAAGTGTGTAGATATCATCTTGCACCCCATTTGTTAACTGTCCTAGGAATCAGAGATCCAACATGTACTTCTTAATTGTTGAAAAACAACATGTGCAATGCAAACTCACCCAAGGGGTGGCACTTAAATCAGTGTCAACCAAGGAGGGGGTGGGTTGATGTGGATTGCATCTGAATGTCTTTGTAGAATATTTATACCATATATATATCCCTTATAAGGTATAGTATTTTGGGTGGCAAACATGGTCCAAGTGGTCTGAGTGGTCCATGTACCAGTGAATCACACCTCAACTACAAGGTCAAACTGTGAGACAATTCAATGGCCAAGTTGAGCAAGTGCTGGTAGATATATAGAGCACAATACCAGGCAGTAAGTCATTTCTCCCTGAGCAATTCCTCTTTGGCATGTGGAAACAAGTATGTACCTTAACCAATACAGTACCTGACAAGACTAATTGTAAAAACCTATCACAGCAACCATACAGCCAACCACATGAAACTGAGCTGATTATGTAATTGATGCCCTACATACAGTCCCGCACAAAACTGATCATGAAAACTCATCACAGCAAGTATATGGCCCACCGTGTGAAACTGGGCTGAATATGTAATCAGTATCCTACATATGTTGTAGTTTGGCCTCTTGGCTACAAGTTGCAACTTTCCCTGTCCACGTAGCTGCTCTCTGTGTGGGGATATGCCTTGATGACTGATTTGGTTTTTATGATCAGTTTTGTTGCAAGGTGGTCTGGAAAATTGTTGCAAGCCATATCCCCACAGCAGTGTGATGGAGCCAGCTGAGATTTTGCTCACTAGCAGCCTGGGGCTGAGCCTGCATATGCTGTGAGTAACAGCTCCATTGGTCCATGGGAAGCTGAGTGAGATAGGGGAAGATTAGGTTGGGGGCACAAACCTGATGATTTGCAGCTTGGGCCAAGTAGGCCAGTAAGATTGATCAGAAGAGAGTTAAAACTAGGGCTGTCATAGATGCTAAGTTCAATGGCAGTATGCTTGTGATGACACTTGACCTGTGTTGGGCAGAACTGGGGTGATGGTATCTGCTATGGGTGGGTGATTGTGCGCTTTTCTGTACACTGCATCCCAGGAAGCAGCAGAATGTGCAGTTAAAGAGCACCAGCTAGTAGCAGCATATAGAACACTTGCACATGCAAAGTTCCATGTCCACTGCTTCACTAGAAGCCACCATACAGCCACAACATAGTGCAATCTTATGCTGTTGCACAGACTCCATGTTTCCAACACCAAATTTTGATCTCCTGTGACAGTTCTGTGATACCAAAAGCTTGTATGTGTAATCTATGGGCTCCAACAGGCACATAGAATTAAAGAGCAGGTACTTGACTGTGTGTCATGACCTGACATGACCTTCTACAGTATATTCTGGATTATTGACGTTTTCCAGAGACAGTTTCCTTTCTTGGTTTATTTATATCACATGACTTATAGAGTGTTCTAGATTGATGACTAAGATGTATTTCAATTCAGATTGCAAATACTGGTATGACTCAACATTGCACCCTTTGTATGTACATGCAGATTTGATGGTGGCTCAGGCATGTATATAATGAGGGCGAGTTCATTGGTGTATAACCAAGAACTCAACCTCTTTGTCAATAAGAGTTCTTTCTCATCCCTCTAGATCACTGAGCATATCTAGCTCATATCTTTTACTTGTACATCCTTCTATCCTTCAGGCTCTGACACTGTGTATCATTAATGGGGAAGCCCAAGCAAGTGTGAAGTCTGTTCAGCAGCGTGAGATTGCACTATGTTGTGGCTGTATGGTGGCTTCTAGTGAAGCAGTGGACATGGAACTTTGCATGTGCAAGTGTTCTATATGCTGCTACTAGCTGGTGCTCTTTAACTGCACATTCTGCTGCTTCCTGGGATGCAGTGAGCACTTGTATACTCCCTGGAATCAAAAAGCAACTCTTAACTGGCATCCATGAGAACATGTCTTGGAACTACCTGGGAATTGTGCTGCTTCAGAGCTTGCTTCATTGTAAAGCTGAGCAAATTGATAATATGTGCTTCAAGACGCTCCCACAAGCTCACAAGCTAGCTACCCACACAAACACTTTAGCAGATCGTGGGAAATTCATTGTTGCACTTGGTACAGACCAGAGTGTACAGAGAGTTGGTGCACTGGCTGCAATTACTGTAAAGCAGAAAACAGGTATTGGCGGTATTCTCAAAGAGTTTTATCAAGCTGCTAAAGGACAGTACTGTTAGTGACAAAACTGTTTGTATGGACTGGCCTGGTGACTTGGAGCTGACACACCTGCTCATCTTGATGCTTACATAAACTGGTGCTCTCCTATATTGTAGTGCAGCCCCCTTGCTACACAACACATATTGTTTGGTCCTGTTTGGCTTCCTGGTCCTGGAGATTCAAACAATCTCCCTGGCAATTGCATACAAACAATTTTGTCACTTTCCACCCAAGTTGCAGTGTTTGGTCTACCCATATCCCAAATAGTCAGCAGTTCCCATGAGCGTATAGTAGTGTCATGACTGCTATGTCAGCTGTATGCTATGCTTTGCCAGGTCTTGTTTGCCCCCACGGTTAAGGCTCAGAGAGCCCAGCAGTGGGGGTGCCTTTGGAGATCAGAGTTGGGGTTGTCTCTCCCCAGTCAGGCAGGAACACATTGATGGCAGGCTATGTATGTAGCACCTATGGGGAGGGGGGGGTGCATGCTGGTGTATGCAGCTGGACCAGATGAGGTGTCCCTGTGTCAGGGTGACACATGTGCCAAGTCCCCTTTGTCTCCTCAAACTCACTTCAGTAACAAGAAACCTCTGACTCAGGATGGCGCTAAAAAATGGAAAAGGGGCAATGAGGATGAGTATGGGTATCATACAGAGAATCAGGGAGGTAGTGGGACTAAGAAGGTCAAGAAATGCAATGCAGATAACCCAGTCAAGAAAGAGAGAGTTCAAGTACGCATGTAAGGAGCCATAGTATACTGTAACTTATCAACTACCAAGACTGAATCTTATGATGTGCAACGGAAATGGTGGAAGCGCTTGAGGTGTTGAGTCCAGGCAAGTATTTGCGTAAGTAACTTGCTTGAGATATCAATTAGAGGCAAATTAGCTTGCAAAGATCAAGGAACAAGGACAACAAAACACTGTGCTAATGGCCCAGGAGACCCCATGACAGAAATGCAGAAGTTTTTGACAAAAGACCCTACCCCAGCACGTCTTTATATCACACAGCAGCCACCATCAGTCCATCCTATGCACCCCAGTGTTGAGCTTATAGTAGAGATGTTGCCCCAGATATCTAGGGGGATCCGGCAGCCCGCAGGGGGACTCTGGCTCAGAAAGCCAGATCCGGCTCCGGCTCTGGCATCCTGCAGCAGGTTTGTCAGAATCCAGCAGAGTCCTGCAGTTCAGTTGACAAATGTCATCACAACCATTGGTATGATAGCTCATTAAATGCGCATAATTCCACGCTTCCCAATGATATATAGCACTTCATACTGAAAAATTAATTGCACTGAGCGCAGCTAAATCTTTGTAAAACAGAAAATTCTACTCAATTTGCACATTATGAAAGCCCACCACAATCATATGTTATATAGCTCATTAAATGTGCAAAGATTGCATCATCCTCATGATATGTTTGCTGTCTGGTAGAAAAATAAACTCACATGGATTGTGCGACTTCTTTCCCCAAAAAAAATTCCCCTGAGTGCGCAACCCTTGTTTCAGACTCAAATTAGCTGTTTCAGGACTTTAGATCAACTTCACAGGTAAAATAACCTATATCAATGTGCTTTTCTTTTTTACTACTATGTCCAATAACCATGAACTGCTCATAGTGCCTTACCATACTTCATATTTAGCCTGTCTAGCTGTCTCAGTTGGTTCAGTAACTATTTATATATGTTATCATCCCTCCAGTGGTCTGATCTAAATTAAAAGAGTGCTCTGAGTACTCCTGTGAGCTCTGAAAGACTCATGGGGGTTCATGCATGTATGCACAGGACATATTGCATCAATTAATCAACTCAGGAGGCTTTATCCCCCTATTTTACTCACTTATACTGCTCAGATTGAGCTGAGAATTTGTATTTAAGATTTGGGAATGGGTTTGCATTGATTTCTAACACAGGAGCAACATTTGCATGGTGGGATTCACTAGTGCATGTGGCGCTTTCAGGGGCTAAAACCCCTTATATGCACCATAACTCCTCAGGAAATGCACCTATCAGCTGGAGAGTAAGCTCATTGGATTCCTCTCATCAGCGCGCATTGATTGAGAGATACATATCATCTTCTGTAGCAGTGTTCTCAACTTGTGCTGAGGGGTGCGCTTGCCCCTTATTATTTCTTGGACACTGTATGGACACAATCTCCCTGAGATGATTTTTTGATGTAACAATATCTATCTATATTAAAAGGCACAACAAAAGCTTAGTAATCAGAGTCAATCAGGGTCTACATAAAATTATTGCTGAGCTCCAGCCAGCCTGGCCAACAGAGGATGCATAGCTCAACGGTCTGAGGGCGTATCAGCACGCCAAATAGCTTAAAAAAAGCGCAAAATTCAGTTCACTCGGAACGCACTCTTGTGTCCCGCTCAAAATTGGCATGTAGCGCATGCGCACAAGACATATGATAGAATAAAATATAACTTAGTCAGTATTGCCTCAAATAGCTCGAGCAGGAGCTCAATCAAAAGCTCTCAGTGTAGCGAACAACATCTACTACTACGTTGAGGCCTGGAAACGTAATCCTGAGGCTTCCCCCCCCCCTGTGCTCCAATTTTGATTACAGTTGATTACAAATTTGTAATTGGACAGTGACTGGGGCGTTTACATTGGGGTTTTTGACCCAAAAAATGGGGTCCAGCAACCACATGGGGAGAAACAAAGAGTAGAAACAAAACAAGTTGCCTACCTCCCCTGTAGTATTCAAACACACTATTGAGCTGTGAGTGTGTCTAATTGGTGCAAAGATTATCCAACTGATTGGCTAAAAAAAAAACCTTTGAATTATAACAGTCACTGCTGAACACTATACTTGCAATCTAACTGTCAACCAATTGACACACAGTCCTAGCACTGTACCAAAGCCATGTGAGTAGTGCTTTGCCTATTACCTCAGGATGGTTAGTGGTGTTTACAAGACATGGTATTAGGTCTGAGCCAACTACCCCTGAGCGAAATCAAGCCTAGGTCCGGGATGCAGACCGTCAGGAGCAACAACAAACCAGCCTGGATGCCCGTTGCATTCCTCAGCCGCCACCAGCTGCTGTAGCAGGGCTAAGTAACGCACCATCTGCTTTGACCCAAGGGCAAATAGCTCAACAAGCTCAACGAGAACGTGAAAGACAGGAGTGTGAGGGGCAGGCGCAGCAAAACAACAGGCCACAAGCTGAACCTTCAAACCATGTAAGTTAAAGAGTTGACTTGCAGAGTTTTGTAAACTGACCACATGATAGGCTGCACCTCAAGGAAACAATAATAGGTCTGTTGGCCAGAGGGCCAGGTGGAACTGCCAATGCAATGTGCAGCCAGCACAAGCAGCGGTATGGGAATTTTAATGTTCTGAGTTGCCCCAACAATGCTAACACTACTCTCAGGCAGCTACCCAGAATAATGAGCCAGGAGAGCCAGGAGAACCAGGAGGTGCACCAGGTCCATCTGGTGGGGGAGGTGGGGGAGAAGGGGGAGGTGCTGAGCCAGGTGGACAGCAAGCACAGGGGGAGCAGGGTATGCAAGCAGGATCTGCTGCCGGTGGAGGTGGACCTGGAGGTGGGGGTGGGGGTGAGCCGGGTGGTGGAGGGGGTGGGGGGCATGACCCAGAGGACCCAGAGGACCTGGATGAAGAGAATCAAGATGGTCAGGTATGTCAAGCAGACTGTCAAGCCCAAACGTGTTATGGTGTAGTTTAGGGCTTGAGCGATGTACTCAGGGGCCAGGGGATATGAGAGGTGATAAGTAAGGACTTCCTATTGACAGGAGGTCAAGTTCTTGGTCTGTACCGTCAAACTTGACCTTGCTTATATACAAGGGTGAGCCACCATCAAACAAACACACGCGCACAGATGGTGCGATACACGAGTCGTACATATTTGCAAACACATGTGAAATGGGGATGACTCATTGTTCTAGAACCTTCCATAGGTCACATGATTTATAAAAATGAAATAATCAGGGGAAAACGTGTCAGGTCATGACACTTCCCCCCGTCTAAGCCCAAGGGTCCTTCAGAGCTCGAGGGTTGGACTTGTGGAATTGTTTCAGGCGAGCTTGGGCGTTAGTGAGATGTTCGTATGGTTCACAAGTATTGCCTTCTGGTCCATAGCCCTTCCATTTAACCATATATTTTATGATACCTCGTTCCTTCTTTGAATTAACTATTTTCTCGACTTCCCATTCTTCTTCTCCTTCAGGCGTCACGTCAGGAGGTAGGGGTATAGGTTCTCGTTCAAACGGATCTTCTGTTTTTAACGCAAGTTTGGATACATGGAACACCGGGTGGATCTTGACTGTATGCAGTAGTTCCAATTTAAATGCGTGCAATCCTATTTTTTTGATTACCTTGTATGGTCCCAACCATTTGGCAGATAGCTTCTTGGAAGGCCTATCCGTAGTAATGTCTTTGCTGGATAGCCATACCTTGTTGCCAACTTTAATGTCCTCTGGTGCCCTATGTTTACGGTCATAGTATTCTTTGATTTTCTCGTTAGATAATTGTAGAGCAGCCTTGAGTTCATCATATTTTTCTTTAAGCCAATTGGCACGTTCATCTGCCGCGGGTGCATTGCCTGTAGAGTTGTCTCCTACTGCAAAATGGGGGTTGAAACCATAACAGGCCATAAATGGGGTCTTCTCTGTGGATGTATTTACGCCATTGTTGTATGCAAATTTGGCCAATGGTAGCAGGGAGACCCAATTGTCTTGTCTATGGGATATGTAATGTCTTAGATATCCTTCAACTACTTCATTGGCGCGTTTGGATTGTCCATCAGTCTGTGGACGATAAGCAGTGGAGAATTTAGGGTCAATGTTTAGTCGATAGTATAATTGTTTTAGAAACTTGGAGTTGAATTGGGGTCCCCTATCTGAGATGGCTTTCCTGGGGAGACCGTGTAGTTTCCAGACATAGTTAACGAACAGATTTGCTACGTTGATGGCAGACGCATTAGAAGTAGTGGGTATGAAGTGGACCATCTTGGATAATTGGTCTACTACTGTAAAGATAGCGTCAAACCCTTCTGATTCTGGCAGGTTAACAATCAAGTCATAAGTAATTTCCTCCCATGGTCTATCAGGTAGTTTGATAGGGTTGAGTAAGCCAGGGGGTACTTGATTACTATGCTTATTTTGTTGGCATGAATCACAGTTTTTCACGTAGAGGTTGACAGTTTTCTTCATTGATGACCAGTAGTATTTCCTTGTCACTAGTTCTAGGGTCCTGAATTGGCCAGGATGGCCTGTTGCGGGATTGTCGTGGCGGCTTTCCAGGATGAGTTTGCGGATTTCTTTGTCTTTGGGTACCAATACTTTCCCCTTAAACATGAGTAATCCATTGTCCCATTCCCAGTGTTCCACCTTGTCATTATTTTGAAGGGCTTTTATGATTTCTGCTAGGCGTTTGTCCTCTAGTATAGCATCTCGTATCATATCGTCGATGGTGTTATCTGGTTGGATAGCTGCGATAAAGAGGTCTGGGTTGAGCAGAGCTTGGCTCTCACCCCCCTCTTTAGGTTTGTGTTCCTCTTTTCTAGATAAAATATCTGCTCAACGATTCTGAGCACCTGGTTTATACAGGATTTGGAAATTGTAGTTGACCAAAAAGTTTGCCCACCATGCTAGGCGTCCTCTTAGATCTTTTGTAGTTTTGAAGTATTCCAAGTTTTTGTGATCTGAGATTACTTGGATGGGTATGTCAGTTTGTTCGAGGAGATGTCTCCATTCCTTGAACGCTTTACTGATTGCTAGCATCTCTTTATTATATATGTCGTAATTTCGTTCTGCTGGCGTCATAGATTTTGATAGGAATGCAATGGGATGTAGTTTCCCGTCTGTGTGTATTTGGGAAAGTACTGCTCCTGTGGCATAGTTAGATGCATCACATTCCAAGAAGAATTGTTTGAAGGGGTCTGGTTGAATAAGCAAGGGAGCGTTTTTTAATGCGTGCTGTAGTTTCCTGAACGCCGTTTCCTGTTCTTCATACCATTCCCAAGATTGGTTTTTTCATAAGAGTTTAAATAAGGGCGCCGCAGTTTCAGAGTAGTCGGGTACAAATTTCCTATAATAATTGACAAATCCCAAGAATTCTTGAAGTTCCACTATTTTTTTGGGTATGCCCCATGTAACTGCCTTTGTCACTTTTTCTTGATCGACTTGGACCCCTTCTGAGTTTACAATTAGTCCTAGATAGTTGATCTCCGGTACTTCAAAGAAGCATTTCTCCAGATTGCAGTAAAGGCCGTGTTCCTTGAGGCGTTTCAGAACTTCTTTCACTTGTGCTTGATGTTCTTCCTTGGTCTTTGAGAATATTAGGATGTCGTCCAGGTAGATTATGACGTAAATATCCAAGATATCTTTAAATATATCATTCATAAAGTATTGGAAACTAGCTGGTGCATTCGTAAGACCAAATGGCATGACTAAGTATTCGAATAGCCCATATTTGGTTTTGAAGGCCATCTTCCATTCGTCGCCTTCTTTGATTCGGACTAGGTTATACCCCCATTTAAGATCTAGTTTAGTGAAGATCTTGGCACCTCATAGTCTCTCAATGAGGTCATTAGTTCTTGGTAGGGGGTACACGTTTTTGATGGTCATTTCATTGAGTCGTCGGTAGTTGATACACATGCGCAATTTTCCGTTTTTCTTCTTCACAAAGATCACAGGTGAAGCCATTGGAGATTTTGAGGGTTGGATAAGGCCATGGGATAATTGTCTATCTATAGTTTCCCGTAATTCCTTATCTTCTTTTACCCCCAGACTATAAATAGGACCATGGCGCAGTTTGGCGTCTGGTTTTAAGTCAATAGATATATCGTATGGTGTTTGCGGCGGGAGAGGTGTAGTTTCTTCGTCCGCAAAGACCATGTGGTATTGCTCGTATTCTTCAGGGAGTTCTTTGGTAGTGGCGATTTCATCCTCCTCTGGATGTCGATTGAATTTAATACGGGGAGTGGTTTTCAAGCAGTTTTTTGAACAAAATTCCGAAATGAACAATAATATCTTTTTGTCCCAATTGATGTAGGGGTTATGTTTTCGTAACCACAACATTCCTAGTATTATGTCGTGACTCCCTACATCTACTACAAAGCATTCAACAGTTTTGTGATGGTCGAAGATATCTAGCTCCAAAGTACAGAATGTATCCACTTGTCCTGAAGCTATTTCTCTGCCATCAATAACTTTTAGTTTTCGGGGTTTTGCGAGTTTTTGGGTGATTATGGTGAATTCTTTAATTAATCGTCGGTGAATAAATATGGATGTGGCGCTGGAGTCTACCATAGCCCATCCATGGAAATTTTTGGCGTTGTATGTAGATTTTTTCTCAGGAGGTGTGGCAAGCGGGTATGCTTGAAAATATAACTGGAGTTGTGATTCATTACCAAGAGACATACATTCCATATTTATACTATTGTTATGCATAACCGTTTTTTCCAAGATTTTGCCCAAGACAGCCCCCCTGGAACTGTTCAGGCGTCATCTTTTACCAACTCCTCTTTGTCCGACTTTGGTTCTTCAATTTCTGCAATAAAACCGGATAGTGGTTTGGTGGGACAATCTTTAGCCATGTGGCCTTTCCCTCCACAACGGTGAGAAGTTAAAATATTTTTTCCTTTACCCGCAGCGTCCAAGTCCATAGGCGCGGGACCCATGTTGGGTTTTTTGGGTAGCGGTGGTGGCGGAGGGTTAAGTGCCGCGTTCAACGGGTTGTTATCCTTTCAAAGGGAGGAGAAGGGGATTTGGACCGTTCCTGCACGGTTATTCCATTGAACATTGGGTACAAGTTTTCCTTTGTTATTCTTTCCCATTCCCGTAATTTTACCCTTGAGGCTTTCACCATTAGCATCAAACATCCATACGTTGTCTCCAACCGCATATTGAACCTGAGTATTTGTGGGGTTGGTGCAGTTGACTTGGTTGGGGGGGGCGCTCGACGACTTGTTGCTAGAAGTATTCTTGTGTGGTTTATAAGCTTCTAGTCTAGCGTCAATATACAGCGCGCGATCTACGACGTTTTGTAGGGTGTTTTGGCCATCAAAGGGGTCAAATCCTTGGTTGAGCATAGTGTCCTTGATATAATCTTGGAGGCGATCGTAGAACATATCCCTAAGTACCGCATTGCCATAGTTGAGGGGAGAAGAATATGTTTGGAACTCGCGGAGATAGTCCTGTACCAATTTTTTCTGTTTGAGTTCATAGAACTTCTGTTGGTAATTCTCCGTTTTGTTAATTTCTCGAAATCGTTTATCAAATTCTTCCCAAAATAAGGTTTCATCCCTTAAAAAGGCGACTGGTGTGTTGTGATTCATGTCCTGTTCTTGGAATGGAAGTAGCCAGTTTTGGGCATCACTTTCCAAATATGACATCACGAATAAGATTTTTTGCTCTGGGGTAGCCGTAGGATATGCTGCTCAAAGGTATTGATCACAAGACAGTCTAAAAGTGATAGACTTGTCTTTCTGTTTTCCGTCAAATTTTTCTGGTTTAGCTAATTTGACTGAAATGGATGGTCCTCCTTGCGCGACTACTGGTTGGATTACCCTTGGTGGGGGCGGTGGTACTCGGTTAATAGGATTTGGGGCTGCCCCAGAGTTTATTCGTGTGCGAATTGCTGCTACGTCAGTCATGAGAGCCTGTGTATCTCTATGGATGTCTGCCGTATATTGTTTGACTCGTTGCATGCGGTTATTTATTGCTTCAACCCCTGGCGCACCAGCCACTCCATCCATCCTATGGTATGTAGCGTTGATATTTGTTAAAATTGTAGTCATATTGGTTTCTATCGCTGTTAAACGTCCTTCTAAATTGGCACGCATATCTCGAAGCATGATCATGACGGCGGACATAGTTTCAGGCGCTACATATGTTGAGTTTGCAGTTGGGTCAACCTGAGACAGCCCTGTGTATTGTGGCTGCACGGGTGGTATTGTGGAGTCAGTGTTGGCGGGGCCGGGTGTGGGCGCACGCCATGATCCCCCCCATGGTTTGGTGTTTTGTTGGAAAGCCATTTCACAGGCGAGAGGCTTGTATCGTTAAACAGTGGTTTGAAAAGGAGGTTAATTCTCCATTAATCTTCTCTTGTAATATCAAAGGCCTCTTCGTAGGATGGGAGGGGCGAAGAGGAACGTTCAGGGGACCGATTACTTCTTCCCAATTGGGGTAGAGCAGTGGTATTTGGGGTAATGATATTTCTTGGTCCGCTGATGTTTGTTGATACCAACGTATGGGTGGCACTAGGGTTGGGTAAGATAGCGTTTTTTGTATGTAATACGTAGGTAATTACTGTTGTAAGCGGGTGATTTCTTCTTCCAACCGTAGGATGTGTTCTTGATCTCGCTCAAAAGTTTTGAGGGCCTCTTGTTGCCACATACAGAGTTCAAAAATCTCCTGATATTGGGCGTGGACGAGGTTGTGGTGGTACTCAAACTCTTGTTCAAGCGAGATGGTATAGAGTGGGTTAAGAAATTTTCCTAAATAGGAATAAAGTCGTGGTACCAAGACTAGTAGTAGTTGAACTAGATCCAGGGTTCCAAGTATGGTCTTCGTTCACGCGTAATTACGCTAACTCTTTGCTCTTTCTACTAGCGTTGTACAGTAACTGCCAGCGAATAGCCAATGG
>WSLO01000236.1:0-22760 GCA_019677385.1 Ceratobasidium sp. 392
CTGATCATGGCGATTGTACCCCAGTAAGGTGCCGGTGGGCACATTTTTAGTCTCTGGACTTCTTCAGAGACCCTTTTCTTGATTTCTTCTTCCATCACATCATCTTTCTCTTTATCCAGGATTGGGCGGCCATTGCTTCCCTTTCTCCTTGCTGCCTTGACCACAGCGTCGATGTTGGACCCCACCACTTTGTCTATTACCCACATTTGGGTACAATTCATAGCTGTTTGCGATCTTGGTCGCCTTGTCTGGCACCATTGCAGCTCCCCCTTTGTTGGATCTAGATAAACATAGTCATCTATCCAGTTAGCAATCTTCCGGTCCCGTCAGGGAATTTTATACACAACACAGCCTGGCAGGGTCCCTTGTGCGTACCTTTGGGCACCTTCCACGCTGTCGTGGGGTGCCCTTATCACTCCTGTCCCTCGCGAGGGACCCTTGAAGGGCTTCATATACAGGTCCTTGTTGTACCAATAGGGTTCTTCAGGCCTGGATGTGGCTGGCATACTCAGTGCGGGGAACAGGTTCAATTCCAGGAGTGGTCAGAAGGTGGCTCAACTGAGTCCATTTTCGTGTGATTTTTATACCTCCTTCTTGCGGGGTTTATTCTTCTTTGGCTCCCTTCTGGGAGTCATTTTCTTCTTGCCCAGAGCCTCTGGCATTGGTGCGTCTGGCAAGCGCTTGCGCAAGTCATTTAGCAAGTCATGCATGTTGCTAAATTTGTCTGCGCGCTCCATTGTGTCTTCCACAGGGTCATACCCTTTCCACCTAATTTGGTAATACAGTTGGTTCCTCCGCCATTCCCATGCCACCACATGGTCTACTTCGTATTCTTCCTCCCCTTCCTCTGTTATGATTGGCGGAGGCTTTGCTTGTCTCCTCTGGAAGTCTTTGTCATCTTTGAATGGCAACAGCAGGTTCACATGGAACACGTTGTGGACCCTTATTGTCTTGGGTAGGTTTAGGCGGTATGTGTGAGAAGATATTTTCTCAATTACTTTGAAGGGTCCTCCCTTCCTGTTATCTAATTTCTTTGCTGGCCATTTGGTGGCCAGGTTTGTCAGTAGAAGCCAAACTTGGTCTCCCACCTTAAATTCTTTTCTGGACTTTCCCAACCCCTTGTGAATTTCCATTGAGGCCTTAGCCTCGTCCCAAATCTTGTTCATCTTCTCACTCATCGTGACTGCAGCGGGAACCGAGGTTTCTCTGGATCCCTGATTCCGGAGTTCTCCCATTGAGGGTTTCTTCCATAGACGGTTTCAAAAGTGGTTAGACCCGTTGCAGAGTTCACATGGTTGTTATGGCAAAATTTGGCAATGGGTAGCCATTTCGCCCAGTCGTCTTGCCTGTAATTGCAGAAGGTTCTCAGGAAACCCTCTACCCACTGGTTTGTCCTCTCCAATAGGCCATCGGTTTCTGGATGGAAGGCTGTTGAGAATCGGGGTTCTATTCCTAACCCCTTGTACAGAGCCCTTAGGAATTGGCTATTGAACGTGGGACCTCTATCTGATACTGCCGTTTTTGGGGTTCCGTGTAAATTCCAAATTTCCTTAATGAATATTCCCGCAAGTTCCTCAGCGTTTGTTGACTCTAGGCAGGGTATGAAGTGGGCTTGTCTAGAGAAGCAGTCTACTACTGTTAGAATGCTATGATAGACTTCCGATACAGGTAAATTCACTATGAAGTCATACGCAATATCCTCCCAGGGTCCTTCTGGTATTGGCAGTGACTTCAAAGGGACTGATTGTTTATGTCCCTTGCTCCGTTGGCACATTTCACACGTGTCCACATATCTGTTGGTTTGCGCTTTCATTCCCAGCTAATGGTATTTCCGTGATATGAGCTCCAGGGTCCTTGCATGTCCCTGGTGCCCCGCTATTGGGCTGTCGTGGTGTAATTTTAAGACTTCCAGCCTAATGTCCTTCTCTTCAGGTACATATATTCTATCATTGTACCAAAGCAGTTCATCTTCCCACTTATATCTGTCGAACTGCCTTCTGACAGAAGGGGGCAGGTTGTCTTTATTCTTTACGCTTTCGATTAGATCTCGTATGGACTCGTCTTCTCCCTGTGCTTCTCTTATATTGCCCAGGATACTGCCTCCCAACTCGGCCTTGAACCCTATGAATTTCTCCGCCGGGATCATTACTTGTGGTTCATTTGGTATATCCTCATGGTCATGTCTTCTTGACAGGGCATCCGGCTTGTTGGACATCTTCCCTGGCGGTGGACAATCACGAAGTTGAAAGAAGCTAGGATTGTGTGCCATCTGGCGTGCCTTCTGTTCCAGACCGCAGAGTTTGACTGGTGCTGTAGGTTTCTGTGGTCTGTATAAACTGTCACTGGGATTTCTGTCCCGTCCAGGAAGAGTCTCCAATGCTCAAAGGACCTTATTATTGCTAATATTTCCTTATCATGCGTATCGTAGTTTCTCTGTGGTTGTGTGAAACTTTCCGACAGGAAGGCTATCAGGTGTAACCTTCCGTCATCTCCTTTTTGGTTTAGCACTGCCCCTATTGCTACCCCTGATGCGTTGGTCTCCAGGTAGTAAGGCTTCATTGGGTCTGGGTGGATCAATACCGGCTCCTTCCCTATTGCTTCTTTGATTGCCTGAAAGGCTTTCTCCTTAGTGTTGTCCCAAGTGAATTTCACGTCCTTCTTTGTCAGTTCTGTAAGCGGTTTAGCCAAGGTACTCATGTTCTTTATAAACCTCCTGTAGAAGTTTACAAACCCTAGGAAGGCTTGTACTTGTTTTACTGTTGTAGGCGCTTTCCATTCTAGAACGGCCTTCACCTTTTCTAGTTCCATAGAGATCCCTTCAGGGGCAATCACAATTCCTATGAAGCTTGTCCTTGTTGTGTAGAATTTACATTTATGTGGTTTCAGGAATAGATAGTGTCTTTGTAGCTGGTTCAGAACCTCCCTTACGTGCTCTGTGTGGTCCTCCCTATTTTCGGAATATATTAATATGTCATCCATGTGTACCACAAGGTACACATTGATGAGATTGTGGAAGATCTCGTTGACAAATCTCTGGAACACAGCAGGGCCGTTTCTTATTCCAAAGGGCATGACTAAGTATTTGAAGATACCTTCCTTGGTTCTAAGCGCCGTTTTCCACTCATTGCCTTCCTTGATCCGGATATTATTGAAACCCCATCGGATATCTAATTTTGTGAAGATTTTGGCATCTTTCAGCTTCTCAACTAGGTCAGCTTGTACGGGCATGGGGAACTGGTCTGGCTTGGTTATGGCGTTGATTTTGCGGTAGTCCACAACCAGCCTCAGTCCTCCGTCTGCTTTATTTACATAGAAGCATGGCGCCGCTGTAATGGATTTGCTTGGTTGTAGTTTGCCGTCTTTCAGTTCCTTGTCCAGATACTCCTTTAGTGCCAAAGATTCCGCTGGTCACATTGCGTATGTCTTTGCCGGTCTTGGTACTTCTGCTCCCTCTGCAAAGTCTATTGCACAGTCGTAAATTTGGTGCTCGGGCAATTTGCTGAACCCTTCCTCCTGGAAGAGGTCTTTGAAGTCTTGAAACTCCTCAGGGATCTCAGCCTCCAGTTCCGCTGCTTTCCCCATGATGTCGTCATTGTAGGTTATTGACAGATCTTTCCATCTAATAACCGGGTCGGCCTCTTCTAGCCAATCTTTTCCTAATATGACTTCCATGTCACCTAAGGGCATTACGTAGAAGATGCATGTCAGCTTCTTTCCCTCTATGTCTATGTTTAGTTCCATTTTCTCTGAGATCTTATCTTCAATCTCTTCTCTGTTTATTCCCACCACTAAGCGCTGGCTCCTAAGTGGCAATGTCTGTATTTCATTCTTTCTGACGAAGTCCCTGTTGATGAAGTTTTGGGAGGACCCCGAGTCAATCAATGTGTTTACTGGTTCCATGATTCCCTCAATCAATGTGTATATTATGGATTGTCCATTTGATTTCTTCAGGTAATATACATTTGATTTCTTCAGGTAATATACATGCAATGGTTGGGTGATCTTGGGGTCGTCTGACATGGGTGCAGGCGGCCCTTCTAGTTTTCCGACTCGGATTTGTCCTCGTCCTCCTCTTCTATCACTCCGGCTTTCCCTTGTACCTTAGGTTTGCCTTTGTATGTCCATTTCCCACAACAGTCCCTCATGACATGTCTGGATTTGCCGCATTTGATACACAGTTTTTCTTTCCTCCGACGCTCCTTTTCCTGATCGGGGATCTTCACTGTATTTGTTTGGCGGGGGTTTGCTCCTGATTGACTTCCTGTTTGCTTGGATCCCTGGTATGACTTACTTCGTCCTGTGGGTGCCTGATATCCACCCGATGGTCCCTTTGGATTTAATTTTTGGTTTGCGAAAACCAAATCATTGGCTTGAGCCGCTAAGGCAATCCAGGCTTCCAAGGTGTTTACGTTTTCCTCACCTCCTATCATTGATAGTCTCATCAGTTCCTGTTGTACGCTGGGCTTCAGTCCCGCCTTGAACCTGTCAATAAGGGCATTTTGATTCCAATCTACTTCTTGTACCAGGATAAGGAACTGGGTCGCGTATTCCTGGGCGCTCCTTATCTGCGTCAGATTTTCAAGCGCCCTGATCGCTTTCTCCTTCTTCACTGGATCTGTGAAATTACGCAGGAAAGCGGCTTGGAAACTTTCCCAGGACCTAAAGAACTCATGGGTCTCCCTGGCTTCAATTTTCTGAAGTAGTGGTTGGGCCCATTTTGCCGCATCTCCGCTGGCCATGTTCATAAGAGTGGAAGTGATTCTTTGGTTGTCATTGAAGGTCCCTTCTTCATAGTCTCCAAAGTAAATGTTCATCCTAGTAAGGAAGCCTTCTGCTTCCGTCCCTCCTTTACCGCTAAAGGGTTCGGGCTTCTTTGCTTGGGCCTCCTTATGGATTCCTATTCCGGCCATTGTTGTTTGGTTCATGAAGAACGGGGGTTCAGGCTCCTTCCTAGGTTCTGGTCGCTTTGGTTTTTTGGGGCGCGCAGTAGATTCCCTTGCGAAGGTCCGTCTCCCAAAGGGTTCACCTATCGGGGAATTTGATCGATCCGATCCTAAAATTTCCACTCTCTCATTGTCAGCCTCCTGTTCTTTTTTTTGCTTACTAAACTCCGTCTCCATCCTACTAATCTTTTGATCTAATGCCCCGACGGTCTTCTCAATGCGGCTTAGGCTGCCCTGTTGTTCTTTTAGGACTTTGCCCATCTGTGCCACATTTTCTGCCGATTTGGTCATGCTTTCTGCCACGCTTTGTAAGTGAGAGAGGTTTTTGGCTATGTCCTCAAAGCCTTTTCTCATATTATTTAGGTGGCCGTTTATTTCGCCAAGCCTTTCATAGTTGAGGTAACTATTGTGACGTGCCCCCTCTGCGGCTTTCATTATCTCCTCGAACTTCTTGTCTTGTGTTTTAACCAGGTCCAAACAGTGTCCTACATTTAGATTGGTCTTCTGGATTTCGTCCATGGTGTCTTTTTTCATGGCGTTCAATCCCCTCTGTAATGCAAATGCAATTGCTTGAATAGGATTTTGTCCTGACGGGGAGTGAGGGGCAATGGTACCCTGCACTGGTGCACTCCCAATTGGGATTGGTGGGTTTGGCCATTGGGGAAGTTGTAATTGGCCTCCTTGCTCATGTAGGACTCTTGTCATGTCCTCAATTTCATCTAAAGACCCTTCTTGTCCTAGCGGCAGCAGTTGGCTGAGCGCGGGTTGGGAGGTTGCTCCAGAGGAGCGGGTAGTATCGCCAAGACTAGAGTGGGTGATGTTTCCAATGCTAATATCCCTTCTGGGGACTGGTTCGCGGAGATGGGGGGGGGCTATTAGTGGCATTCCTCCTGGCATTCCCTGAATAGTAGGGTCTGATTGATCTTCTGGTGGAGGCGGTTGTGGTTCTTGTCGGATTGAGGCTCGACTGGATGCCCTACTCACTGACCTGGTCGTTGGTCGTGATGTGGGCGGCTGCTGTGACATAGTTTCTGGTTGTTCTCTTATGGATCACAGAGGTTAGCTGGTTCTCCTTCGTACTCAGCCCTTGATACCTGTGCGAAGTATCTGTTACGCCACTAGTTAAGTGTGAAGCTTGCTTTATAATGTTGAGACCCCTTTCGAGACTGTCTCTCCTCCCTCTCAGGGTCCTTTAAGTAGTGGCTACGTTCTTTTAAATGCTTTATTATCTATTATATTGTGTATTTGTTACAGTCGTACGTTGGTCCTTGTGGTAGACAAAATAAAGCAAGCTGAGGGGGTCTCAGCCTTGCTTTGGTTTCTTATATACATGTGGCTTTCATTGAGTCATACTAGTCCGCAGTCCACAGCACTTGGGTCAGTCATGTGACTCATAGTGGCTCGTGGCTATTGGTGGTTCTGTTACCATGATTACATAATCCTGACTAAGGGACCCTGATTATGTAATCCTTACTAAGTCATTGGTTACATAAGTACACTTGGGTTTTGTGCGGCTCCGAATCTTATAGGAGCCGCGCTTGATCATAGGTCACGTGACTTATTCTCATGGTGGTCATGTAATATGACGATTATGTAACTCGCGGGTTGCGGGTGCATTACATGGGAGAGATTACCACCCGCGAGTTGGATAACCATCGTCACGTGATGTAACGGTTGCGGTAACGGTCACATGACTGTTAAGTCATGTGACTTTGAAAGGGCTTTGCTTGTCTTCGGGAAAAATGTAATAAATCGTAGATTTATTCCCTGATCACGTTATGACTGTCATGTGGGTCACAACGGCTGGCCATACCGGCCACCTTGGCCCTGCAGCGGAACACGGCCGCAAGACCAAAGGACTGGCTGTACTTACCCTCAAAAGCAAAACAGTACGCCTGCTGAAGGGTGGCTGGTACTTGGACAACCCAGCCTTGCTTTCTGAAGCCACAAAGGAGCTATCCAAGTGTATGCAGACTGAGCACATTTTCCTTGGCTTGGGGCAGGCACCCGGTTCCTCTTGGTCGACCGGCAAGTTCTGCTGGGACAAGGTCATCATCCCGCCCTACTTCCGCGACTACAAGTACAGCAAGTCCTTGGGCAGAAAGAGACTGCATGACCTTGACCCGCTGATCAAGAACACCGGGTCGGAGCTTGAACGAGCATGGCTTGAGGCAACAGATCTGGCCGTGAAGGTGTATATCAGGGCGTCCGAGCGCGACAGTTCCAACAGCAAGACCAAACCTGGAGGAGCAACCAAAGGCAAAACAGAGGGTAAGAGCAGGATCAATACAGGCAGAGAAGCAGATAAAAACAACGATGAAGAAGTGGAGGCGGAGTATGAGTATACAGACAATGATTGGGGCGATGAGGAAGATGAGGACAGAGAGAGCAATGGGAAGGTGGACCAAAGGCCTGCTGCTTCTGAGCCCAACTTGGACGACTGGCCCAGCTTTGCCAACAAGCCAAACATTAGCAAGGCCGTCCCAGCCCCACCTGATTGCGTTATCACCCCTCCCCAACTCTGGGACACCAAGGACGAGGTGCCGGCGCCAAATCAGGAGCACAACGCACAGATCAAGCGGGCAAAGGTGAGCCAAGGCACACAGGGCGGCAATGGACCAATCCAAAAGCCCTTGCAGGATCTTGAGACTGCCCCCGCCGACGCATCCTCCTTCCGCTCTCTCGGCGGCGCAATTTTTCTATCATTATCATTAGTGTCCTTCTGTTTTTCATTTGTTTTTGATTTGCTTGTTATATCTGTAATCACAGCCCCTCCTCAGAGTTTTCCTTTGTAGTCTTTATATTTCATTCACTATGTGTACGTATGTTGAGCATCAACAAGATGATTTTCAACATCAAACCCCATAACCAGCCCCTCAAAACAAACACTGTCTGAGCTTGGTCTAGAGTCCAACCCCAACCTGAGTCTAGCCCCAACCTGAGGCCCCAGTCAACTTGTACCGTTGACCAAGAGGCTACATACGGTCCATTTGTCCTGGGTCCACAAGTGTCGTCTATGCATATTGATACAATTGGTGGATCCCTGGGTGGGTGGATTGCTGAAAATGTCAATGGTTCTCGTCAACCCAAAATGACGGGCAGTGCATCCATCCTGTGGTTGATGGAATGAATTGGCCAACCAACATTGGGGACGTGGCAAACCTGCTGGGTTTGCAATACTGACTAGGCGTTGACCATCACAGTGATCCAGTTATTGGATGGATGCGTGTCAACCAATCCATGGCCGCACTGGTTGATTCATACATGTCGACTGCACATCCATTCCAGGTCTGTCGAATCACCCAGTCAACAGCACATTCCAAATCGGTTGATGCATAACCATCAACCAGTTTATGTGGCTGTGCTGTGCATCTGAAACATGTTGCTCTCTGGATGCCAACGCCTGCAAATCCGTTTGCCCAGTCGAGAGCGTGTTCAAAATTGGTTGATGGCCATGCATTGACCAATTCATGTGGCTGTGATGTTTGTGTCAGCAAAACGAGTATTTCCCCATGATCGCTCAGTGAGCGCTTAGGAGCTTGATGAGCGGATAAGCCACACCCCCCCTTCAAAAAGTACTCAAAGAACAACTTACATGTGCTTGTGATATATCTTGAGCACATCAATTGGGTTTAGTGAAGCTGCGCAAGCACATTGTACAAGCTTTTTTTTTTTTAAATCAAGTTATTTATTGTTGCTAGAAGGCAAGGCCTTATGGTACAACAGTACATCACCTGACACATTTTGTATAAATAGCAACGAGCAGACATAACCCCAATCAGGAATTGCAAACCTATCACTGAGACACTGAACAGGTCCATACATATCAATCAAATCCAGACACAATGAATTGCACTGCCACAAACAGAAGCTCTATGAGTCTGGGCCCAAACTTCTGAATTTGTATGTGTTTTGGCTCACGTGGCTACTTGGAAACTGGCCAATGGCATGACTGTAGGTCCTGGATGCTGGGCAGCTTTTTACATAAGAGCTTGCCCTACGTGCCTATGTCCTAAGTCCTCCTGGAAAAGAAAATCGCGCTGCCAAGAATGGAGAGGGTTTTGAACTGACAACCACCCAAAATTGCCGCTAGGTAAGCAGGGGTGAAGTCCATGGTGTCCACTGAGCCATCCAGGCCCTTTGTACAAGCTTATAAGCTCCCATTGAGCACATCTTTGTTGCTCACAAAAGACTATGAACAGGGGATGTGATCTCATGGGCCTATCTATGCACCCTTAGCATGGTTGTAAAGCTTCTTGAGTGTATTGGTTATGCTTTGTGAGTCTCAGCAACCCAAGTGATAGCACTCAAGTGTGTATATAAGAACAAATCTGTAAGCTGTGAGCCTTATAGGAGGTCAGATACAATATTGAGACTCCAAAGCATTGATACAAGGCTAACATGTCCCGTGTAGGTCAAGTCTGTGGCTCGTGAGCCTCGTGAGAACCCCCACTAGCCTTATGAGCCCTGTGAGCCCTGTGAGCCCCGTGAGCTCCACTATCACAACTGACGAGGCCTGTGACCTTTGGGTAAATCAGGTACGAGCTTAATATTGGTTCTTATTACATCACACTTTAGTTGTATCATGTTGGTAGAGATCGATTTGTTTCAATACATGAAGGACATTGAGCACAAGGTGACTGCGCCTGGAACCAGTAGTACAAAGACAAGAAAACCAAGAACAAAAATGTTTATGAACAACCAACAAATCAGGCAAGAAAACGTTTACGAACAAGCAAGAAGTCGAGCAAGAAAACATATATGAACAATCAAGGAAATCAAATACAAAAACCTTTATGCAAGGGCATAGAATCAGAGCCAAGACAAACAAGCAATTGAGAGATACAGTGAGACAACATTCATGAAGCAACAAGAGATTCAAAAAGAACATTCAGTGGAGGTTGGAAATGATGGATGTGGAAGCGCTTGAATTGGCGCGTTGTTTTATGCACATGCACTAGATACATTGTAAGCAAAACCAGATTGTAGATTAAATGTAAAACTTACATTTAATCCTTGTGGGCTTTGCCCTTCTGTTCTGCAGTATAGTGACTTTCCTCTGGCAGGGTTGAAGGTTGAGGCATAGTGTCAGGGAGCTCGATGTTGATGTCCATTGGCTTGCGGTCCAACAACTCCTTGCTATTGGCCTTGTGTATTTATGCCTGGTATGTCATTGCTAGCTGCCAATCATCTGATGGTTCCCTGCGACGCACGCATTGAGTACTCAATCTGGCATCAGAACTACAATCGACCAATGGGCTACGCTGGCGTTTGCAGGAAGGTGGTTGGCTGGGTCCGGAAGTTGATTGACTAGGGCTGGGGGTCAAAGGGCAAAACTTGTCCATATCAATAAGGTTTTCAAGGTTGCCATTGTTGTCACGCATTGATGCACCCAAGTAAAAACTACATTGAACATGTGTGACGTAAACAGAATATGAAGTAATGGTAAATATGCACATAGCGTATCTAAACCATTGTTCTTGAAGACCTTCAAGGCGGGGGCCAGCCCTCACGCGGAAGTGACACAGGATCTCCATATGGCTAAGGTAAATGTTAACAATTGTTTGTGGAGCAAGTTCACTCAGCTTTCGCAAACAAAAAACTCCTTTTGTTGGTGACTCAGCCCATTCACTCAAGCAAAATTGGATCTGCAGGTCAAAGATCAGTATGTTTCCAAACATGTGAGGGCAACACTTACTGTTGTAAGGATGAATGCGAGGACAGCAGCCGGTATTGGGTTAAAATATTCATGGAACAGAACCCCAACAGAGTTTTTACCATAAAACAGGGCCACAGCAATGGTGTGTGGGACAATGATGCGTTTGTAGTGGCTAGTGCAGTGTCGCACGTTCTGATTGTAAAGTACAGTCAGTTAGTTTCTGAAAATAATTGAGTGTGCTGACGTACGGTGCGGTGGAACTGAGACGGATATATGTACCAAAGAACATTGAGGTTGTGCTCAATGTCAGCTTGAGTGAGCGTGGGTTTGATTAACTGAAACCACCATTCAACAACCAAGCAAATTGCTATCTTGGCATTACATTTCATTGTAGATAAGTTGTTGCCCATCTACAAAGCAAGTGATTATTGTGTTACAAATACGAAGAAGCAAAATTCACAATTGGATAAGCGATATCCTCGGGACACTCGTAGGGCAGGCTTGGGTACACATAACAACAGGCAATCTCATCAACCAGGACAGACCAAAGCAGATAGGTTTTATGGTTGAGGTAAGTTCCATAGATCAGCGCATAGACCCACAGAAGTAGCTTTGCAATGATAATGACTTGACGCGCGTAGCCCTGAAGTTGGTTTGTCTGAGGTTTAGGTTTATGTCCACATCTCTAAATCAGAATCAGTGCAATTGCAGGCCAGCACAGTACAAACTAACTGTGATTGAGGCTTCTGCATGTGTGTTTGCTGCCCTCTGCTCTGCATCCTCCTCCTCCTCATCTTTGTCCTCCTTGCCTTCCTCTGCTTGCAGCGCTTCCAGCCTCTCCTGTCCTTCCTCCACTTGAGATAAGATGCACCCAGTGCAATGGCTTGAAGGACCGGCATGTGCTTTCTTTGATGGCTTTGGCTTCTTTGCTGGCTCCAGGCGGCCAACTATTGCTTTGGCCAATGTCTTGAGGCACGCATGCATGTCATTGAGCACATTTTTCTGGGCGTCCACTTTGGGGGTTGGTGGATTGGCCATTTGCTCAAGTTGCTTCTTAATGGCTTGTCTCTTGGCGGTGACAGTTGCACAGCGTTTGGGATAGCTGGACTGGCGGTGCAGCGCTGGGCTGTTGGTCCTGGCGGGTTGAGGAAGAGGCCGAGTGGCAGGGAGAGGGAGTGGGTGTTGGTTGGCATGATCCTGAACTGACTCATGCCCAGACGAAGAGTGGTTGTGGTTGGGAGTTGGGTAAGAGGGGTTACTGCCACCAATATGTGATTGGGCACCACCACATGTGCAAGGTTGGCTGGGGGCTGAGGCGTTAGGTTGGCTAGTTGCTGTGGCGCTCGGTTGGCTAGTTGCAGCAGCGCTCAGTTGGCTAGATGTGGGGACACTCGGCTGATAACGTGGGACACGCTCAGCAAGTATTTTGGGGTTGGTCTCAGGTACAGGCTTTGAGTCCTCAGCTGGGTGATGGCCAGGTGCGCGGGGTTTAGACACGGCCCTACTTGGGTAACAGAGCTGTAGCTCTGGCGGGAGGGGTTTGAGGGGCTTGTTTGACTTGGGTTCCATGGCAGTGCCAGAATCAACCAGAGTGAGCATGGTGGGGGTGCGCCATTGGATATGGGAGCATTTGATGGGAGGGGGGCCATTTGCATCTTCATCTGAGTCCTGCGTGGTGGTGTTACAGCCCAAGTCCACACGAGCTGGAGGTTGGACTGGAGCACATGTTGGGGCCTGGGCCGGATTCAAAGCCGGTGGGGTTGTCAGAAGAGATGGAGTACCTGCACAATATATATGTTAGAATTTAATTTCAGCCAGTATCATGTACATACTGCGTGCCCATGAGTTACCAATATTGAAGTTGTGGAAGTCGGGCAAGGTAGGCTAAGATAATAAGGCGTGCTGAGGATACATTAGTCAAGTTTGTTAGTAAATGTGATTGTGACATACATGGGCGTCTTTGGCAGTGAAGCTATTGGTCTTTGCCATAAGTATCCCGATTGGTGTTTTGTTTTCTTCATAGAAAGTTATAATAAGCCAATGTTGCTCTTCTGGGGTGGCGCGATGGCAATTGAGGTGAAGGAAATTGGAGAGCATAGAGCCAACACTTTTGCGACCCGAATACTCAAGTTGGGATGAGGAAAGTGGCTTGACCTCCAAGGTTGGCTGGGGTTTGGGCTCAAGAGGGGGCTGAGACTCAACAACTGGTTGGGAGGGAGTGGAAGGTATGGCAACTGGCTGAGTCTCCTGAGAGATTGCCATGTGTTCATTGTCTCCTAGATAGGCAAGGTCAGCGGGAACCATGGCTGTAGCATAATACTTACCTGGTTCAACAGTGCTGTTAGCTTCTGAGTGTGCGGACTGACTCTCAAGATTGCGCAGGCGAGTTTGCACAATCTTGTATGCCCTGGCTCAGTTCACCTAGCGCTCCATTGCTGCATGCAAGACTTTAGTCAGATACATCAAGTTGTTGCAGGTCAACTCACTGTAGGCCGCGTTGTGAGGAGCTTTTTTATGTGACTGCTTAGATTGGCTTAAGGGGGGTGAAGGGGGTGCATTGGCTGACAACAGGTCAAAGGGAGCATTCCCTGGAGCAATACCCTATCGATGCATCAGGATATTGAACACCAAGTATTGTAAAAAGAAAGTATGACAACTCATGGAAGGGGTAGTTCCAACTGGTTCTACATTGTTAGATGTTTTAGCAGTGGTTTCACTAGCTTGGCGCAAAGCTTGGTGACTCGCTCATCTGCTGGGATAACCATGGCAAGCACAGGTGGACTTCAAGCAAGCAAGAGGGGGGGTGGGTAGATACGCAAAGTGCAAGTGCAAGAACAAACTTTGAACTCGTAAAACCATTGGATTGCCTCCTGGGCAAATTCCTAGAATGAATTCAGGTCAGTACGTGGAGCCTCATAACTGGGGTGTGCGTACTTATGACTGCCTTAAACATTTGTTGTTGTAGTTAAACGTGCACAAGCCAGCGTGCTGGCTCATGGAGCAAGATTGTTCAAAGTGTGGCAACCATGAGATTAACCAATGCGCAAACACCCAACAAAGCAAGCATTCCTGTCGCAACCCTCTACTGGAGGTTGTGAACTGGCTCTTGTAAGTCCTTGCAAGGGCTTAACTTGTGCGCTCCACTTGTGGAGGCATCCTCGTGACTTGGTTGTGGACTGCGGTCCCGTGTGGGTGGATACCCCGTTAGCAGTTCTGGTGGCTTAAGGCCCTGAAGTAGACTGAGTAGAGCTACTACAATTGTAGTGGCATGACTAATGCTTTGTAACTTAATTGCTAAGTCCCACTTACTTCCAACACTAGATGCAATAAAGCCTTCTAGTATAGCTGGACTGTAGAGGGGAGAGTTGACGAGGTAGAACAAGCTGGGGTACCAGGCTTGTTCTCCTCTGTAAAAATACTAGCTACTGCACGGTCTGTGCGTACATGAGTCAGGGAGCGTACAGAGGGGCAGTACATCAGTGTCAGTGGTCTAAGTACAGCGGTAGCCAATTGTAAAAGAGCGAGTGCCAGAAGAGTTGTGGCACGAGTCAAGGAAGCAAGAATATAGCCTGGAGTGGCTAGGTGTTCTGGAAGGGAGTCCGAACTGGTGGCTAAGTAGTGTCTAGCCACGAGACAAAAGGGAAGAGGCGCCGTGAGGCGCTAAGTCCGAGAGTGACCGTACGACCGTACGAGGTCACGACAATTCCCTAAAGAATCAAACGTTAAAAAACACATTGGCTTACCAGCTATTCATCTGTTCCAAATGGTCAGAAAAGCAGGCAAAACAGAGGGGACGTGGCTAGCAAACCACTTCTGTGCCAGTCAGGTAAAGCCTGTCAACAAGAGGGTTAGGTCATGTAACCTGCCATCCATATGAGTAACTGTAACTGTAGCCAAACCCATGGGGCAAAGGGGCAAGAATGGTGAAGAGGGCTGGTACGGAGTTTCAATCAAGAGTATCCCTAGACTTAAACAAGGTTAGTAGTACAGGCTAGAGTTATTGAAATTCAGCTCTTTGATTCGTTATCTGGACTTTGTAATGCAACTAAGAATAAGTACAATAAGGAACTGGATGACATACCAGATTGTGTTATGCTGTCAATGCAAACCTGGTCGAGCAACAATAGTTATCCTTTGGAGTATATGTGCAAAAACCAGAACAGGTACTGCTGTTTTGGATGGCCAACAGGGTACTGGGCACTATGACCGATTGGCCGAGGCAAGTTAGCCAGGTCTCAATATCATTTACTCTATCTGACTCACCGTTGTTCATTTGGCGAGAGAGTTTGACATGTTCTGCGCATATTCCGGGTGGCTGAAAACAAGGCTTCAAGCTCAATAAATTGGATGTGAATCAACATGGTAACTTAAGCTACGCACTGTCAAATGTGGTCATACCTTGGGTTATCACCAAATGCACGCAAGGCACTAGTTAGTCGCGTAAACCCAAAGTCCCCAACCATGCCTTGCTCAACGGCGCAATTAATATGCTTGACCCGACAAACCCAAGTCTTGTCAGAGAATGAGCTCAATAATAATTCCAATGGACTTACAGATCCGTTTGGGCTTGAGATTTGATGCTGGTACTGTACTAGGACCTTCATGAACATGTTGGATTGGAGTTGCCATATTGCTCTGTCCGTCAATTGTCTGGAGACCCACCAGGTTGTCATCACTGCTAGCCAAACGGAAATTGCATGTAAGAAAGTGCTTGAACTAGAACAAAGCAATTCTGAGTCAGAGCCCTGTAAGCAAACATAGAGAAACCATAATTTTCAATATCTTACCTGTTTTTGAACAGTTCCTGAGCTGTCAAACAAACCGGAATCTTAAGTCAAAGATATCTGGGACTATGTGGAAGGTACAAGCGCGCAGGGCACACTCAGGCTGTGGGCCAAACCCACACCCACGCCAACGCCAACGCCTACTCCCCCCGCACACGAGACACTGGCTGATGGAACCAAACTCAAATTTTTCCCTATAGCGCAGGCCAGATGTCCAATAAGCAACAATGAAATTCCTGAGCCAGATTCAAACACATACCTGGAAGCCTGTGGGGCATTAGGCAACCTGGACATATTTGAGACTGCCAAGTTATTGATGACAACGGGACTATCAAATGCGGGTTGTAACCAGATGCTGAAAAGCAAACTTGTAAGCAACACTAGTATATGCACGTAATATCTGATTGAATTAGTATCAGTACAAAGGAAAGACACCATGGAAGAACTGTCAACAAATGTTAGACAATATTGTCATACTTCCAAGTGGCCCAGAGTGGGCTATACGCACCATTGTCACTCAATGCGAGGGGCACAATCACACAAATTATTTGTCTGCGTGGGATATTCTTGCAGCAATTTGAGAACTAATTGGCAACCGTGGATTCAAGAAACTGATGCAATATGCGCCAATCTGCCATTGGAGATTAAATAGGAGAGGGGGGAAATCACAAATTTATGGAGAAATGTGGTCAGCAAACTGGTGGTGGGACATGCAGGTCAGGCTTTTATAACGTAGAGTATTGATGTGACTTACCTTGAGGTTGGATAGTGGGTTCCATCAAAAGTCAACAAGTATGCAACAATTGTCCCCTTGATCATTGCGTCTGACAAAACCTGCCTATCGACTTTGAGTGGTGGTCAGCAGGCGTACCCTGCTTACCTGCCGATTGGGAATATCAGCAAAGCAACCCAGCGCAAGGCAAAGGAGCGTGCAACGGTCTTGATTGGATACCTACCGGTCAACACATTTGAAGACATCAAGAACATGGATACGAGAGCTTGCCTGAGGGCTGACATGACTCACCATGCAATGGAGGAGCTGATGGCACCCCTGAAGACAGCTTTGGAGCACAGTTTTTAGGCCCGGTGCGCCAATGGGCACCTTAGGCACGTGTATCCAGTTGTAGTGGCCTTCACTGCCAACTGGCCAGAACAGTGCTTGATGGCGTGTATGTCCAATAGTGGGTGTCCAATTTGTATGACACCGCATGTTGGTCATGGGAACATTGACCAGCAAGCCCCCCCATGAAAACCATCAGGGACACTGGCCGCAATCCGCTCCTATTTTGACCATAATCAACACCTAGGCGAGCTTGAGGAGTTAAAGCTAAAGCCATGGTCACTGTAGTGGGCGGGCTTACCTCATACAAACTTCCATGCCTCGCTTGCGCCCAACCTTCTACACCAGCTGCACCAGGGCATGTTCAAATCACGCCTTCTTCCGTGGGCCTACAAGAGGATGAAGGAAGCACCTGCTAACCGGCACTTTCAAGCAATGTCAAAAGCCAAGGGGATGCAATACTTTAAGCGGAAGATAAGCAAGATCAAAAGCTGGATCGGACAAGTAAGCAAAGAATTAATGTAATAATTCTTACCGGCCATTGTTGGAAGTACCTGCAATCTGGACTTTGTGGAAATCGCTCATGCTATACTTGACTTTATGTACTATGCTCACTCGGGTTGAGTTGTTGGAGGAGGACCTTGAGGAAATGGATCTTGCCCTGAGGACCTTCCATTGCCTGAAGAACGTCATTGTCAGAATGGGAATATTCACAGACATGAAGTGATTCAACAAAATACAGAAATTGCACATGCTATCACACTACGTCAACCTCACACGCAAGCTTGGCGCCCCTGATGGCTATGATAGCAAATTGCCGGAACACCTGCATATTGTGTATGCCAAGACACCTTATTGCGCTTCAAATAAGGTGCGGCCAGCTAATCAAATGGTTAAGTTTATTGCAAGACAGGACGCGCTGCAAATCCAGAAGGCTTATCTGCTCTATGTATAAGGCCAACCCAAGGGAGAAGACACAGACAAGGTAGACAAGGACATAGTCCAAATTGACGAGGACAAAGACGAGGAGATTTACAAGCGCAAGGATGAAGACGAGCTGAAGGATGTAGAGCTAGAAGTGATTGAGGATAAGGTGGTTGAAGGTAAGTTAGACGCTTAATACCAGCCCGGTCACATGGCTCACATGAGCAACCAAGACCAAATGGATGTAGAAGAGGGTGTCAATAACGAGCATACAGATGGAGAAAGTAACACTCACTATCCAGCGCCCGTTGTTGCAATCTCAAAAACCCCCACAAGATCCAGGGCGCTTGTTTGGGACCTTATCAAGTCGTACGGGGTGACAGATCTTATCTTGGTGCTTGGTCATTATCTGGTCTCAAGGTGTCACATGCCTGAGGATCAGGCTGTCATCATCATATCCTCCCAGTCTGGCACCAGTTCTTGCTCTGACACCTACCCCTATCTTTTGGCCCACGCAAACCTCCTAAGGAGGATGTTGTTTGCGCCCGGCTTGCTCAACCCAATCAAGCCAAGGTGTTCGACACCATTTTGTTTGAACACACCCCCCAGAAACTTGGACTTGAACGTAAGCTCATGCTGAATTAGTTTTTACACTACTAACCAGATCAATAGGATATCAGGCTGCTTGCGTTTGTGCTATCTTTGGACTCCCAGGCCACCTCCAACAGTTATCGCACCTTCAATTGGTTTACCTTGAACTGTTTTTGCCATTTCCTTCTACGGTTTCCCCTTTCCATCAAATGTACTCCTCGGCACAATCAATGCGCAATAATGGAGAACGTCATTGCAATGTCATGCCCACCACCAATATTGTCATGGCTTGCCACCTTGCGCCCCATTTCCGATACCTTGAGGCTCCAACCCAACTTCCCACGTCCATCAATTCCCTCTCCCTTGCCCACTGTTTTTTTTTCAACCCTTACTGCGACTACTATGTTTTCAAGCTCTGCAAGCATTGGTGGCACATCAAGGCACAGTGGTAAACTGTTGTCCTTGTTTTCTGGTACGTGGAAGAATCATTCGCATTCCACATCAAATACTCACGTCACATCCCACTCCTAGTGTTTCTTGGGATACTCTTTTACGTACAACTTGTCCTTGCAAACAAACTCATGCTTATGTCAATGAGCTGTTGAACACTTGATCTTGCTACTTACGGTCTGGTTTGCACTCCGTATGTATCCATTAGCTTTAATGCATCCACATAGGATACTGACATATCATCTGCAGTAGTAGTGATGTTCTGCAGGAAGAAATGCAGGTTCTCCTTCCCGCGGCAGGGAACCCGCAGCTGATGGCTCTCCCCCTTCTCTACACACTTTCTGCTCCCGGAAAGCGGGTTCCCACCAAGAACCCGCCACATCCTGATGTTATGTATACCATTAAATAGAGAAAATTCCACACTTCAAAACAATATATAACACTCATCTGTAATAAATTTATGCAGCCCTTTGCTGGTCAATCTTTGTTTTTTAGATATTCCAAGCCAAATGCACTTTGCGGAAACCCACCACAATCTGTTATAAACGCCATCATTAAATGCAAAAAGTTTCAGCTTTCCAACTGTGTGTTTCAAATTGCTCAGAAAGATGATCTGAGTGAGATTGCAGCACTTCTTTGTTGAAAAATAATGCCACCAAGTGCGTAGCCCCACTACAGCCTCAGGAACTTCTTCAGCAGTTCTTCTGAATATTCCAATAGACTCAGAGCATCTGCAAACCCCCATACACTACTTATATAACTGACAGACAGTCTACATACATGTAAACTGACCACTGGGTAGTCACATCATTGCACCCAAGCCTTAAATAGAGCCTCAAGCCCCTAAAGTCACTCTTACACCAGCATGTAAATGTTTCCAGACCCCTAGTTAGAAGTAAACAGCCTATCTGAACACCCCTATGGCCTCAGAGTTAGCCAGAAACCAGTGTATAACCCTGTGCAGTGCAATCAGGGTGATTTGAACAACTCAGGGGGTGTATTCCCTATGTTTCACACCCTTGAACCATCTCAAAAGCCCTGAAACTTTGTGAGTACGCTCTATTTAGTGGGTTGCACCATTATCACATAGGGGAGCAGTGTTTGCATGGTGGGATTCACCAGTGTATGTGGTGCTCTCAGGGGTTTCAGCTCCTGTATATCGCTCATATCTCCTGAGCCAGAGCAGCCTGGGACTTTTAAGTACACTCATTCCACTCAGCTTATCAGCGCGCATCAATTGATATGTATATGTCCATGCATATATGGAAATACTGTAAAGGGTGAGGGGAATGGCTTGGCTAAATATCTCTTAGGATGTATTTGGCTGCGATCTACCTTGTATAATTTCTTATAGGGTAAGTGTTATATGTCATTCAAAAGCCCTAATTTCTCTCCTGTTTATGGTATATATCTCATTCACATGTGGTGGGTTTTTGCAGGAACAAGCAGGTGCTCTGCAGGGTTCTTGCAGCCAAAATTCCACAAAATCTCTTCCCTTTCACTCCCCTCTTCTGGCACTGTGGGAAAGGGGGAGAAGGGGGAGAAGGGGGAGAGAACTCTGCAGGGAACTCTGCAAGCGGGTTCCTCGCAGACATCACTATGCAGTAGCACCCCATCTGTTGTTACCACCGTGCCCTTGCCTTGTGCTGGTACATAATCTACCCTCACTCATGCCATATTGAGACTCATATTCACCACCAACCACTCACTTCCTCTTGTCCATGTTAAACTCAATCATTGTGCTCTTCTGTGAACGTAAATGGTAGCCATGCCTGTGTGTACCATTAGTGCACCTCTTTCTATTGATGCGCACTGATTGCTGATTGCTGACGCGCCTCCATAGCTCGTCTTGTACACTGCTCATTGTTTTATCCCATTGGCCGGACTAAGTGATTGTTTACGCTTGTATGTTAGTCCTTATGTAGTATTCTTTTGCTCGTTGTTTTTCTTGTACTAGATGAGCCCACAAAGTGACGGTTCCCTGGTACTGTAGCCTCTGATAACATATTCGCTTATTCTCATAGTGTTTCAGGAGCATGATAATTATTTATTTGAGTTTTGGCATAGCAACATAAAAGCAACAGTATGAGCACCCGCGGCAATGGGCCAAAGGCCAACACTTAGCGGTCAATAGGATGGGATTGGCACAAGGCACAAAATGTGATATCAACTCACCCAAACGCCACTCGGCCCTATTCTCAGGGTCAATTCACACCTCCTCCCCTCCCCTCCACCACCCCTTCCCCCAGCCAAACCCAACGCCAACGCCAACACCAGACTCTGGTATCCGCCTTGCGCACCGCCTTGTGTGTTCAGACAGACGCTCATGGCGGAGCAGTCTCTTTATAAGGTACGCCTGTTGTTCTTTTTTTTCCCTGCCACTCTTTTACCTTTTGTTGTCACCCTCCTGGCCTGTGCCAATACCTGGCCTCAGAGCATGACTTGTTGTCCGTGACCCAATACCTGGCCCTCACGAGACAGTCTCCGGCTTGGGTGACCGCGCGTTGGCACTTTATTTTTATTCTCCTCCCCCTTTTTACCCTTTCTTCGCCATCCTCCTGGCCTGACCCAACACTCAGCTTCAGTGCATGACTCGTTGCCCGTGACCCAATATCTGGCCCTCACACAACAGTCTCCGGCTTTGGTGGCCACGTGTTTTTCAAGTTTTTCTTTATCTTTTTTGTCCCCCACTCTTCTACCGCTCACTGCTTCACTTTACAGTCACGCATTGCAGGTTTTTACGCATGTTTATTTTTATTTTAAAACAAGCTTTTGCTAACTATTATTGCAATATACCTCAGTATCAGCCGGGCATTTGCTCCAATTGCCGAGTTGCCAGATAGCTCACCAGCGCAGCTATAAGGCAAAGGCCTACGTCTCCGTTGTCCTCAACTGGTACAACCAGATCTGTGACAAGACCCACTGCAAGCGCTACGTGCTCAAGCAGATTGAGGCCCACCACTACCGGGATGAGCTTGTACATTTTGTGGATTTGTGTTGCGCGCTCAAAGTCAGCCTGGTCTCCAACTCGGACAAACAGGGTGTCTTGGATGCTTTGTTTGTTACCCTCAAAACAACTCTGCGCTCCTTTGTCCTGCTCAAGCAATCCAAGTCCAAGCTCAGCCAGCTCAAATCTACCTCACCAACCTCCTGCCATCCAATATGGAGCTCCTGGGTGCAGCCAACACTTTGCTTGCCAAACCCGAGGTCGACACAGCCTGTTCTGTACTCAAAAAGACTTGGCCAATTGTCAAACAACTTAAGGCCCACTGGAGCGTGATGCAGACCAAGCTCAAAGCCCTGGAGGAGAACACTGTCAAGGTTGTTGAGGCGGATGCCAGAAACATGCTCGGCACTACTCTTGCTGATGTTACCTAGAGCAAGCTTGATGCAACGTATGAGCTCCCGCCATGGCGTGGGTTTCTCAACGCTTTGGACTATGCCCAGGACGTTTGCATTCTGCATCGCTGACATGCACAATGTCTCTCAATGATGGCCCACTCAGCCCCATGGTTGACTTGCGAGTATGCAACGACTGCCACCTCCTCATCTACAGCCGTGTCGTGACCTCGTATGGTCACTCCTGGACTTAGCGCCTCACGGGCGTGACATTATAGTACCCGTGGATCCCAGTATTTGACCCGCGGAGGGCTGTATTTGACCCATGGGGGGTTGTATTTGACCCATGGGGGGTTATATTTGACCCGTGGGGGGTTGTATTTGACCCATAAAGCCTGGTTTTCAACCCCTGTGTACTGGTTCATGACTTGTAGAGAAAATTACTTGACCCTAGCGGCTGGTAAATGACCAATGAGGAGTAGTATCTAACTGAAAGAAGATGCTGTGGCCTGGTTCAAATTTGTGGTCAGTGAGAGCTGATATGTTAGAAATATTTGAAGCAAGAGGATAGAGGTTTGACCCATGGGGACGTACTATTTGACCCAGGGGACAAAGTACTTGACCCATGGAGGCAGAATGTTTGACCTGTGGCTCATTTGAGCAAGGTATGATCCATGGGGACAGAGTATCTGACCCGTGGGGACAGAGTATCTGACCCATGGGGACAAAGTATTTGACCCGTGGGGGCAGAGTATTTGACCCATGGCTCATTTGAACAAGGTATGATCCATGGGGACAGAGTATTTGACCTGTGGGGACTTAGTGTTTGATGTCAGGACCCGTTTCGCGGCTGTCTCTCTCTCTCTTTGGGTTCCTTAAGTAGTGGCTACGTTCGTTTTAAGTGCTATATTATCTATTAAATGGTGTGTGTATTACAGTCGTACGTTGGTTCCTATGGTGGACGAGATAAAGCAAGCTGAGGGGCCTCAGGCTTGCCTTGGTTTCTTATA
>WSLO01000237.1:7467-22729 GCA_019677385.1 Ceratobasidium sp. 392
TCGAAGCTCGGATGTTTCCTCATCGCGGAAGTATCTAATGTACCTTTGTGATAGATGATATATTGAGGGCACGTATCAAGACAGTCGGTGTCCAAGAACACCGACTTCGGTTCGAACGAGGCCCAGACTCTGGTCTCGAGTGGCGAATCTGTAAGTCTCCGTTTGATAGCCATATCATGTGTCTTGACGTGCGTGCGCCGCAGTTGATGTGGGTGGTGCAAGAAATCAGGTAAGTTTATTCAGTACATGCGTGGGCAGATGCTAACGTTGCTCTGACGCATGTAGCGACTTCGATGGGCAGCGTATTTCCAAGACGTCAACGCAATTATTTTCCTAGGTACGTTCAATCTATACATATTGCAAGAGATAGGCGAGCTTACGCTATCTCGCAACAGCTCCGATCAGCCCGTTCGACCAAACGCTCGCCGAAGACCCTCGGATGAATCGCGTGAAAGATTCGCTACTTCTCTGGCAAGAAATCTGCCGAAACAAAGTACTGGAGAAAGTACCGATCGTGCTGTTCTTGAACAAGTGCGACTTGCTCAAGGCCAAGCTGGCGGCGGGCGTGCAGTTCCGAAAGTACATGACCTCGTACCAGGGACCGAATGAAAGGGAACCAGTCGCGGAATGTGAGTCGGTTAATCTATTTGCCGTGCGGTTATGTAGCCGGAGAGCGGTTTGTGTGGCGACCTGCATGGCCCTGTGGCGAGTAACTGTTCCCGAAAGTGATTTAGACTGATCCTTGTGGATGCAACAGTTCTTCGACTTAAATTTGATGAAGTGTACAGGGCAAGTTGTACGCCAAGCAAGCGAACGCTGTACATGCATCAGACGTCGGTTGTCGGTACGTCCACGTCCTTTCTGCCCCTGTACATTTTTCCGAATATACCCTACCAGATTCTCGAACGACACACAAGGTTATCGGACATGGTATGTGCTCTCAGCTCCGCAGGCTGCATGTTGTTTCCTTGATCTAATATCGACCGTGATCCCAGTGCGTGAACAGATTATGCGGGACGCCCTGGCGGCGGTCGGGTTGTATTAGGCTGAGCTTTGATTGGAATGTATTGGATCGTGCGCCTCGGCGCGTTGTTTGTATGATTACTTGCGCTGTATTCGCTTTTGGACTGATGCTAATGGGATCGGACGCCACTTACACACTTGTCTGTCATATAAGTTGCGAGGATCGACGGTGGGCCGAGTTAAATATCGACATTTTCAGCGGACATATCGACAGGATCTGGCTGCAAGCAGCTAGACCGGCAGTGCGGGTCTGTGTTCCGCCTACTTAGATAGTGAATTTGAAATCCCCGGATGGCGGGTGCATGTACGTAAGCAGGGTCCATCGACTACCTGAAACATCAGACACCGCCGAGTAGCCAGAGGCTTAATTATGACCACCACGTCCACGACATCCTCCAACTCGTATCCCATGCTCGCCATCCCACGAGACTCGCACCTGCCTCGTGAAGAGCGCGAGCAGCAAGCGGCAGAGGCAAAGCGGCAAGTATGCTCCCTCATGGCCCCGCGTTCGCATCTGACTGGGCCTGGGCATTCATTTGGTTGAACAGCCGAAGCAATGAGATCGACGAACAGTTGAGGGTGAGGCGCATTGACTACTCATTGCACGACTGAATGGCTGAATGGACATGTATTGCAGCAAGAAGGCATAGCGCTCCGGAAGCGCAAGGCAAAGGAGCGCAAGATCTTACTGCTGGGGCAATCGGAAAGCGGAAAATCAACATTGCTAAAGCAATTTCAAGTTAATCCAGTAATTTGTTCTCAAAAATACGTTACTGAAATGGTTCCAGCTCCTCCATTCGACCGGCGGCGTGTTCGACACCGAGCGAGCGTCGTGGCGGCTCATCATCTTCCACAATCTCGTCCGGTCCATCCTCGATGTCTTGAACGAGATCAACCAGCCGATTTCCGCAAGCAAAGAATACCCAGACAACGAAGAGTTTTACCGAGCCAACTCCACGACGTTCAAGACCATGCGCGTCCGGCTCTCCCCCCTCTCGCAGTGAGTTCCTGCTTATCGACCCATCAATATCCAAAAGGCACTGACTTTCAGGTCTATCACGCAGGATTGCAGATCTGATCGCCAACAAACTTTCTCCCGAATCTTCGTCTCCGACCCTCTCGCCCCTGCCCGCAGAGCCCACCTCGGACTGGACGACCACCGCAAACTCGAACGTGCCGAGCTCCGAGATCAGCGTTCTTTCTTCCTACGGTTGGAAATCCGCGTTGCGCAAACTCCATGTCGGGGCTCCCAGCCCGCGCCCGTCGGTTGACTATTCGATCGACTTTGACAACGAGAACGACCCCGGCCGACTGTTGGTTGCGTTTCACGACGATCTCATAGGGCTGTGTCAGAACAAGGCCGTGTGGGAGATGTTCAAGAGACGTAAAGTTCGCATCGAGAACATCAGCGGTTTGTAAGTTGGCTGAGACTTTTGGATCACTTGTCCCGACGTCTAACCGGAATGTAGCTTCCTCAACGACATCGATAGGATAACTCAGCCTCGCTACATTCCGACCGATGGTACGTTTTTGTTCAGCGATCTGCAATGCTACTGTTCTAAAGACCATTTCTATAGACGACATCCTCAAAGCCCGTTTGAAGACCCTGGGTGTTAGCGAGACAGTTTGTACCGTCAACAGTGGTACCGAAAAAGGATATGTCTGGCGCATTTGTTGGTACCATATGTTTCACTCTGCGATTCGGGTCTAACTTCTTGCCCCAGTTGATGTCGGCGGCGCTCGGTATCAGCGTGCCGCTTGGGCCCCACATTTTGACGATGGTAAGTGTGCAACCTTTGTTTCGCTTATTCCATCTCATCAGTCCCTACAGTCAATTGTATCATCTTCCTGGCACCCATCTCGGCTTTCGATCAGGTTCTCACGGAAGACCCGAATGTCAATCGGCTCGAAGACTCGCTCGGAATGTGGCGAGACTTGTGCAAGAACAAGATTCTGGCTGGAGCGAGCATCGTTTTGTTCCTGAACAAGTGTGATCTTCTGCAGGCCAAACTGGATGCCGGTGTTCGGCTAAACCAGTTCCTAACCTCGTACGGTGACCGACCGAATGACTATGCGAATGTTACCAAAAGTAAGTCTAGTCTGAGCTGGGGTATCCAGGGTGTGTCGGCTAATGTGTTCTACCTCTTCTCTAGCTCTGAAGTCAAAGTTTGATAAGATTAGACGTGAGCACTGTCCAGATGCTCAGATCTATACCCATTTCATCACCGCTACGGTTCGTTGATTCATTTCGCGGTCTGGGTTGTCTCGTTCTGATCGGTCTGCGGTATTTTAGGATACACGTACGACGAGTATTGCCATCAACGCAGTGCGAGACAAAATCATGCGGGAGAACTTGCAGAGCATAGGGTTCGTTCACTAGCTCTCGCTCCCTCCCGTGCGTCCCCGACACTCCCTAATCCTGTCCCCCCCGGTCTTGGGCAGATTGATTTACGAGCCTTCTTAAAACCAGGGTCATCTAAATCCTCAAATCTTCAAACCTTCAATGTTTTCCCCTCGAACATTTTCGCACGCGTTGTGGGTTTACATGTCTGCTTCTTTGTGTCTGTTCTTGATCGCCCTCTCCTGTGCTACATACGCTCCCTCCACTCAAACCCCTTTCCCCGCCCTGGCGCTCGTTCGACTAACTTAACCTGAACGCAGAGAGGTGGTCTATCTGCTTACGATGTTTCTTGAATGATTTGAATGTCTGGATCTTACGGTATTTACTGGTTTCTGTTGGATGTATCACCCCACTACCTCTACCCTACGGTCATCTAATTGTATTTCTGTGTTTGTCCTTGCTTATCCTTGTGTGAACGTGTGGCGCCTACTGGGTATGGCTCTGATCGACTTGGGCCGCTGGGCGGGTCTTGTACTGGCCTAGTCTGATCGTTTCGATCGGTTTCGAATTCAACCTCAGAGGTGCACGTTCTTGAGCAAGATAGAAGACGCTTCCGAATGAGACCAAATTGGTTGCTTGATCTAATGTGGAGGCGCCTACTGATACGGTGCGACACGCGCCACAGGTGCATATAGTCCTTGCTCGGCCGGAATGGCAATGTTGGGAAAAGAAGTCGACTAGCGTGCGCTCGTGTTTCTTCTTGTGCGACTGACTGGCGAGAAAAAAAAAGTGGCCGTATTTGAGGCTAAGATGACGTGCTTTTGCTGACTTTTCAGCACTAGGCCCCCAATTACATTTGCTAATGCTCAGCATTCAGATTGCGTTAAAACTCAGCTATATACAACAACAAAGATATGCTACAAAAACGTTCTCGACGTCACAGTTACGGGCCACAAAATGAAACCAATAACACTAAGATATACCCCGATAGCATAAACCGCGCATGAACCGCACTCGGAGCCTCCACCACCGCTCCACCACCGCCAAGCTATTCGATCGTACCACCGAGCTTGAGTTTAGTCATTCCCGCCATGACTTGATCTAGCTCGTCATCGACCACTGCTTCCTTTTCGGCGCGAAACATCTCTCCGAGCCGTTTCATCGCCTCGCCGTGCTGCATCCCGGGGTTAGCTGCTTTAAAGTCCTTCATGTGATTCTTGAGATAGTCTATAGAGGAAATAGATAGGGACAGCGTTGAGCCATGGCATTCCGGGACGTGTATGCGCCGATGAACTTGCCTTGAAAGGCTGTCCGCCGGGGTGTGGTTGTGAAGAGTGGATTTAGACGACCACCGCAGCCGCAGACTAACGGTCGATCAACCCCGGAGCACAGGTATCACAAATAGACATCGTGAGTGAAACCTCTCCCATGCTTAACTTTGCAAACGCACCTTGTTTCTCCGGATCAATAGACTTGCTATGCCGCCCGAAACTGGAAATGTAAAAAGAAGACAAGAGATATACCATCGATCAAGGATATGAGCAATGGTGCTTACGTTTGTCCACATTCTTCGGAGGAACATTTCCATTCGTATTTGTATGCAATCTCGTACGCATGGCAGGTCTATTGGGCGTTCAACAAGGGGCGTCAGCGTGATTCTATAGCCAAGTCTCTATGCATAGGGAAGGCTGACCGTTATGGTAATGTCCGACCTAGCCTTCATCACGCGACTTCCCCTATATCGTATGGTTTGAGGGAATAAGCACATGCGAGTCGATCGGATATTGCCTACCAGTGTTTGAACTTTGGTCCATGCTGTTTGTTCGTCTCACCATCGAATATCCATGCCGCCAGGTGACACATTTCATGAGATAACGTATTGTTAATTCGCTCTATGAACTCGTATGAGTATAACGCTCGGAAAGATCTACCAAAGAAACCAACCTTCGCAGTCCACAACCTTAGTCGACAATTCAATATAAGTCTCGTGCCGTATCACGTTCCCATCGGAATCACGGATCCTATATGACCGGTCAGAACGAGCCGCTCATAACGCATATGCAGCCACATATTACGCACCGTTTCCAATGAGCCCGACCTGCCGTCGTGTTCAGCTTCTTCGACCAAATGATGGCACATTCCTTTGGTAGACGACCATCAAACACACTCTTGTTCAACTCCGAGAAGAGCGCAATGGCCTTCGCCTCCAGCAGCTTGGCGCGGTTACGAGGCGTTGGCTTGGGAGATATTGAAACCGGCGTGGACGAAGCCGTGAGTGCGGCCGCTCGTGCCTTGCCCCTTGGTTTGAGCTGCGGGGTCTCGGGGGCTGTGGAAGTGTCATCGTTCTGGCCTCGGAGGCGACTGCGAGTACCGCTACCACTACCGCCGGCCTTGGCATTCCCAATCTTGCTGGATGCTCCGCCTATATCGGGCACGTGTGTATCGTTGAACGGGTCATCGTTTCCGCACGAAGATTGCGAAGAGGCGGGTGTGGGTATGGTTGAAACCGAGGTGCTAGAGCCCGAGGATATTAGTTTTGGCCGGCGCGGTCCAACATCACTGCAACATGCACAAGATGAAAAATAAGCCTCAACTATAACCCAATAGGACATACAACTTGATCAGCCCAGGGTGGTGAGAATCTTCGTCAAAAATATTAATATTATCCGAGTCGACATCACTACTGTTCGGCTCCTCATCCCTGCTTAAGTGCGGGATCAATCAAAAGCGGGATCAAGCGGACAGAGATCATACCTCAGCGTTGTGATGTCAGCCTTGGGAAGCTTGTGAACAAGGACCGGGCTGTCAACGAGCTCGATACGCTCGAGAGTAGTTGACAGCGTGTTTGAAACCGAACAGGGAGGTGGAACCGCCGGTAGAGCTATGTTACCTATGTTGCGTTTCTCCGGTAGAGGCTTGCTCACACGACGTCGTGTGGGGGTGGCATCTTCCTCCGAATCCGACGAAATGTCAATGATATCGTCTGCCGAAGGTTGTTTGATTGGGCGGTGCGCCGGCGGCTTTCTCTTTATGGAGTTCAACACCGAGGAAGGGGGCGGTAGGTCCGAGTCGCTGTCGCTATCCGATATGACCAGGACTCCGCCACGGTGATGGTTTCCATATGTTCGTTTCGGGGGCGGCGAATTTTCGTCTAGAGACGGAATAGTTTCATTAAGTCATACTAATTTTTTTTTCAAAAATGCCTAGATTTCACCTGAATCCTGCCGAGCTGGTTGAAAGCATCCCTGGATGTGAATACGCGATATGTTTTCTGAAAATGCGTACGTACCATTCCTAAGAGATGTGTCCCTCCTCCCAGGAAACGGCGCAATGGCGACTTCGCGGGGCATGCAGTTCGCGTCTAGGTGGTCTGGAAATGTCTCGCAGTAAAGAAACAACAAGACAGATGAAGACGAGAAGCTAGAACGAGTGGCGCCAAACAAGCACGCCCGCGGTCACATGACCGCGTTTCGGCTTAAACTCATTTGAAAAAGAACTTGTTGCTAGCCCGCTGCCCTGAATCAATGAGCTGTTTGTTCGTTGCTCGGCCGAGTTTGACGCTCCAGTCAGCTACGACACGCTCGGAACCGTCATCATGCGCGGGGATTGAATAGCGAACTTGGAGTGAAGACAGCCGCTACGCGTAATTCATTAATCGTCAACCTCGTGGGGATGACAAGGCTGCTACGCAAGGGTCGAGAACGGTGAGAGCGCACATTCTGCATTCATTGATGATCCTCCAGGTCCGATCTATTCGTAACTGCTGCGTCACCCCTGGAGGAAGAACAGGTTGCGCCTTTCTCAGCCTAGCTGCACCACCGTGCTTCTAAGCCTTAAACACAGATACCGGATTGACAACACTTCTGCCGGCCATCTGTCATCTCCTGTCAGCCACACATATACCTCATTCTCAAAACCCGGCGCTCGCTGCTGATCCTGGAGCATACCCTCCCCACATGACGAGCCAACGCACGACTCCTTCCCCCACCCCCTCCCGTGGCCTCGTCATCCCAATGTTCAGCTTCTGGTCTGCCCAGACTTCTCCAACCGAGGAGGAACCCGATGCAGAGACCAACGAGGCGAAGCGACGAAGGTCGGTGACTCACGTCCCAAGACATTGACACAAACTTGACCCTTCTAATTAGTGAACTGATCGACCAAGCACTCAGGAATGAGAAGGCTGCAAAGGCAGCAGCGAGGAGGAAGCAACGTAGAGTGCTATTCCTCGGTGAGTTGGCTCTCGCATCGCCTGGGTTGCTGTAATTGACGAGTGGGCTGGCATCAAGGGCAGAGGTACGCGTTCGTTTCAGTTTCATTTCGTGATCCTAACCTGTCTCCTTTGTTCTCCCGGTAGCGAAAGTGGAAAGAGCACTCTTATAAAACAATGTCGTCTTATGTCAGAGGGGTTTGGGACTGAACATGAGACTTGGAAAAGGCGAGTATGGTTGCACGACAAAAACGACTGGCCCCAACTGACGCAACTCGATAGCATCGTCTTCCTCAATGTTGTACGCTCAATATTGCGGCTGATAGACTTGGCCGCTCCGCACTTCAACCTGGACAATCCACAAGATCCACGATCTCAAAGTTTTGCTCGACTGCGCCTTCGTCTCATGGTTCGTCCCTTTGATCTGATTTGGAAGTTGTCTAGCCTCTTAACCTGAATGTTCCAGCCCCTTCGCAGCGTCGAGACATCTATCGTCGAATCACTCTCATCACCTCGCGAAGTCGCTCGAACTCGTACTCAGAACTTTATTTCGCCCTCTCGTGGCAAAAGAACGAGTCATTCGGCTATATCGAGGAGTAACTCGCCTGAATTGGAAGACGACTTTGACGACGTGTACGCACATCCAGAGTCGCGCTGGCAACGCATACTACAAAAGTGTATGCGCACAACGAGTGTCATCAACGGCAGGACGAGCACTTCGCAGCGGAGCGAAGTTTTAGAGGAAGAAGATGACGATGACCCAGCTATCACCTTGCAAGCCTGCGCCGCTGACATGAAACAAATTTGGACCTCTGCGATAATACAGGATTACCTGAAGGAGCATGGTTTGTTCATGGAGGAGCAATCGGGATTGTGAGTATATTTCCTCCCCTACACTAGTTTCCACTCACCCTCATACCCGTGTAGCTTTCTCAACGACATCGAGCGCATTACCGCCAAGGGATACGTCCCGACTGATGGTAGGTTTAACCGATTGTGGGAAATTGGGGAGGATCTCACGCGTACCGCTCAGACGATATCCTCCGTACCCGAGTCAAGACGATCGCCCCAACCGAAACCATATTGCCCAATCTGGAGCCAGGGCTGGAGTGGCGACTGTGTAAGTTCGCTTCCTCTTGCAATCTATCACCCGCTAATTGGTATGAATGATGGGGGTAGACGATGTAGGCGGAGCTCGCCGCCAACGCGCTAAATGGGCTCCTTTCTTCGACGACAGTACGCATACAGTCCCCTGTGTCGATCGATTCCTGCCCCTAACACCCATTCAGTGGACTTGATCATCGTGCTAGTACCCGTTTCGGCATTTGATCAGCAACTCGCAGAAGACAAGTCGATCAACCGGTTACGGGACTCATTCGAGTTGTGGATCGAGCTCTGTCAAACAAAAGCGCTCCATCATGTTCGTGTCATATTTGCCGAAGGCTCGAATGAATTGAACTAACTCTACACGTCCCCCTGGTGCAGATCCCGATTCTACTATTCCTCAACAAGTGCGATTTGCTGGACAAGAAACTGAAAGCCGGGATCCGCCTGGGTGATTTTCTGCTCAGTTACGCGGACAAGCCGAATGAGCTCAAAAAAGTTCTTAATTGTAAGTGGCGTTTTTGGCTACGTGTGGCTTATTTCAGTCGCACCTGAACTCGTGCTTGGCGCAGATCTCAGCAAGCGGTTCGCTGCACTGAGAAAAGACTCCACAGCCCCGACCAGTACGCCTTACTATATTCACCACACATCTGTTGTCGTAAGATCTTCACAGTTTGTGGACTTCCGCCATCTGGCTGATGAACTCCATTTTCAGGATACAGCAACAACACACACCGTAATTGCATACGTTCGGGACAGGGTAACGTCCATTCACTCTGTTTTCTGTTACGGTTGCTTACTGTTAATTTAAGATTATACTCGGCCAGATGCGCGAATCCTACTTTGTTTGATACTATTCTTCACGAGCCCAAAACTACGTCGCAAGTAAACCAGTCTTGTATCGCTTTCCACTTCAGCACCGAGTTGGTCTTCAACGCTCGCTTTGTATTCGCTATTGCTGTTCCCTAGGTTCTCGTATAGTCGCTCCTTTATCTTTTTCTCTATAATCACAGCCAGTCTTTTCCGCGTCGCTATATTCTATGCTTTAATCTTGTAACGTCGATGTATTCAAAGGTGTAAGGTGTATGCGCTTACTTGGGGGCCAATGACGTGAAAATCTCCACAGCTTATATGACTCTTCCAACAAAACTATCTTGCGAGCACCATTGATTTCAAAGTCCAAAACATTCTGGATCGCTTTCAATTGCTCGGCAACTACGTGTGAATACAGTTTAGAGACCACACAACCAGATAAAAAAAAGGAGAGGTGTAAAAAAGGTGCAGCACAGCAATTCGAGAGAAGTTAAGAAGTAGAGGTATCAAGTTTCAGACCAGCTAGTCCGTGCCGCAACTCGCCTCCGTGTCTATTTACAACTCCTCATCTTCCTCCTTAATCTGCGACGGCTTCAGCATCCCTGGTACGCGCTCGGCATTCGCACGCTCCTCTGCAAGCTTTCGTTGCTGCTCAGCCTCCTTTTCCTCAAGGTAAAGCTCCGCATTATCATCGTTGGACGACTCTCGAAGGGAAATTAGGAAATCGCGCAACAAGAGCTTGAACTTGGCAATATCATTGCAGGTATCGCAAAGCCCAATGATAAAGCTTTGGATTTGAGACCTAACAGAATATCAAAATTAGATATGTCCGTTCTCAGCTGATGTCGGACTTACTGCGTGAGGTGAGGGAATGCATTCTTGAGCAACGAAGCGGTATATTCGCGAAGGAACTGCTGGTTGGTTGGTGGAGGGCTAGGTTGTGTAGCCGGGTCGAACAATGGAGCGTGGATAGCATTCGACTCGACCAACTGGAAGAGTCTCTGCAGAATCAAGCTCTGGTGTTTGAAGCCTGAATGACCATAAGCACTTGCTCTCAACTTCAGCGAGAATAGATACTTACCGCTCTTGTGATCGCTATCTGTGAGGACAAAGAAGTTATCTTGTAACATGCTAAGATAGTATTGTTGGAAGAATGCGTTAGCAATCGGCTCCTCGGCAGTGGCAAAATTGTTGATAATTTCCAGAAGCACTGGATAAAACGGCACGGTTGAGCTCAAGTGGCCATCAAAACGGGATTTACTTACAGTTCAGACCAGTATCGGCAATATCCCTCATGGTATGCTTGATAGCCCAGATCACGCTGTCAAACAGAAGTTTGAACTGCAATGCTGGGAGGCTGAGAAGAGCTGCGAGGTAAGCAAGCGATTAACGCTGTTCGTTAGTAACTTGCGAAATCTCGTATATGCCGAGGCTCACCAGGGAAGCAGTACATATCCATTGCTCGCAAGAGCTTGAAGAAGCCAGCACGGTGCTCCGGATATTCAGCGAAATCCTTGCTAATCATCTCTAAAGTGCATTCGAACACGGCATCCAAGATGGCTGGCACTTGCGGCGTCAGCAATGCCTACGTACACAGAATCATACTGCTGTTTAGTGCATACTCCACAAGGACAGCACTTCAAGCTTACCTGCAATCGCGACGTAATTGTCGCCATCACATTCAGAACCTCCGCATCTCGTGCATGCGGTACGTTCCTATTGTAGTCACCCAAAACGGCCTCCAAGAGCGGCGGGATGAAATTGCTGTACAGCGTGTCCAGATCTTCGGCTTTCTTCACGTACGTCTCCATAAGCTTGAGAATCTCCTTCTTAATTGTTCGGAGAGATCGAACTTTGGGTGTCCGAGTTGCAACCGGACCTACACCAACGACGGGGGTTAGTGCGCAGTCAGCTATGAAAACATCTGAGCATACCGTCTGCTGCTACCTGTTCGCTGATGATGGCGCTAACAGCTTTGTACAAACCTAGCATATCGTTGAAAATACGACCCAGTTGGGGCAAGAAGAAGCCGCCGATGGAAGTACACGCGGAGACGTTTGTCTTGAGCACATTTGACAAGATCTTGACATTGTCCGGGTTACTCAGCACATCCACATTGGACGCGGCTTGTGCCATGAGCGAGTCCCACTACAAGCAAAATGTCAGGCTTGGTCCCGCCAATAAATACGTGGACCCATGCTCACCGCGTTATTAGGCAGATCCATAAGTTTCAGGATCAGTCGTTCCTGTACCGACTTGTTCGGCTGGGCGGATACCATATAGCCGACCGCTTCATAGAATGTATGCACTTGCTGTGGCGAAAGGTCGACGGTGATACGGTGCAATCCTCGCAGAATCTCGTCTACAAATGGCTCGGTTTCGCCAGCTTGCTGCATCACGAAATGGCGGCGGCATTTTTGCGCGATTTTGATGAAAGTATCGCAGGCCATATCCTGTACACCTGCAAACGTGAAGTGAGTAACGACATCACGGCTCGCCCAGCAGTTTAGAATAACACTAACCTTCGTGCGTTTCATGCATAAATTCAAATAGCTTGTTGACCACTGTCTTCAAGAACTTCCAATGCGCCTTGAGGAAGCGCGGGTACTGTCCGACAATATACATGATGTTCGACGCCACGATTGCCTTGTTGTCCTTGCCACGCTTCATCTCGCAAAGCCCGAGCAAGTCCTTGATGACTGTAACCAGAAAACGTTTCTCGGTTTCCTCGTCTGGACAAAGTTAGCGCATAATCGGGATACAAGCTATGCAAACATACTCATGGCTCCAGAAATAGACCCAATAGCCCAGCAGAGGGTGTTCAAGTTGGCCCAAGACCACTCGGAGCCGTCCACCTGAGAATGAAACTTAGTGAGTACGCGATATAAGAACGGTAGGTATAGCAAACCCACCTGTTTCGCAAGCTTCTCGGTCAAAATGTTCTCGGTATCGAGTACATCCAGGTGGGTAAGGTAGACGAGCACCTCGCGCATAGCCTTGTAGAGGACAATGGTATCACTCTCTTTGAGTACCTCGCGCACGACTTCTCCCTCGTCGTTCTCGACAACAAGAACCTACGCAACGCCGATTAAAAACTATCCCCTATCTAACTCAAATTAAATTACCCACCTCTTCAGGCTTCACCATTCGCTCAATCATCACCAGTCGGAGGTTGCTCAACACCTCCGCGTATGCGTTTTTCCTGAGGTTGACGCCACCTAGCATTCCAGCTTGAGCACCTCCAGGTCCGCCACCTCCGAGGTTGAGACCCATTAGCAGGTTAGCATCTGCGCCAAGACCTAGCGGAAGGCTCTGTTGCTCTTCATAGAGTTCGGCTACAAGCTTGCTCCAATACTCCAAGCAGATTTTGAAAACCTCGCGCTCCTCAACTTGGGAGACCTTAACCATGTACAGGTGCGCGTTGAGTAGTACGTCGCGGTTTTCGGCATTTTCGACTGCGCGAAGATGTACTGTGAGGAAATTAGCCAAGAACAGCGCAAGGTTGAGGATGAGCTCCTGGTCTTGGTCAGAAGAGGTTTCGTATGCTTGAGCAATATCTAAACGCACAGGTCAATAATGAGCCGCAATCTAGCAAGGCAAAACACTGAACGCACTAGTGCTAGGAGGGATCATCTTATTGATAGAGGTCATAACCATCGTGAATAGGATCCGGAATTTGGGATCGTACTCTGGTCCAACGTTGAGACCAGCGATTTCAGACAAGCATTTCAAAGTAATGTTCCGGAACTCGTTAACCTCGAGGAACTACGCGGCAAGTCAGTACTCTGTTTACTAGCATTTAGTCATAGGCTTACCCTTGTTAAGAGCTGATCAATAATGCTGGTCTCAAATATGTAGCCCAGGGGGATCCAGTTCAAGAACCGAAGCATAGTTTCCAGAGTAGCACGAATTAAGCTGGGCTTTTGCGCCTTCTCCAAGACCTCAAGACACAGCTGGAAGATTTCAGAGAACTCCCCACACATCTGATTCTTCAGGTTCTTCGTTTTTGTCTGCGTCATCTGTTCGGCCGAGTAGTCGAAAATCTCTTCCGAAAGCAGCTTAAGAATAGCCATGTTGTTTTCGCAGAGAGCGATGTTTGTTTTGCTATTCTGGACTATTTCAGGGATAAACGTCGGCCAGTTGTGAGGCCACTCTTGTTTGAGGATCTTCGAGGCACGTCAGGCCAACTACACTATTTTAATGCAATTAAACCTACCTGAACGAGTGCTAGGTTCAATTTGTTCAAATATGTCTTCTGCTGTCGCAACGCCGTTTCTTCGGATGCGATCGACAACGTAGTAGAGACGATGAAGTTACGAATACCCTGCCTCTGGTCGTCTGGCAGAATCTTCCATCGAGTTTGAATAAGTTTCTCTAGAATCTGAAGGCCAATATACTGTAGAGTAGTATAATGCATGAGTCACGACCAAACCAAATGAAGAGCTGAGGCGAACCTTGGATTGCATCGAACCTGCAGTCTCCAAGATGACCGGTACCCTCTGCCACGAGTCGGGATACTCTTGGAACTGGGTAAGGACCGCCTGGGCTTGTTTTTGCTAACAAGAATAAAATGCGTAAGACCACCTGCTCTGGATAGCCCGAAGATCGCCAGGCTTGATAAGCAACGAAACTCACCTCTTGCCCAGAGCCCATGTAGAAAGCGTTGACGACTCGGTCAAAAAGACCTACATCCAGGTCTTGTGAGAAGTCTAGGATTGCCTGTAGACAGTCGAGGAGAGTCCGTCAGCATGATTCTTCTTGTGGACCAGTGGCATGCCCAGGACATGTAGTGCGCAGCTACAAACGCCTTCAGAAATTTACCAGGACACTTGCCTCCATAGTTCTACCACTTCCCGAGCTTAACCAAGGCAGTGGGGAGAGCAGTTAAGTATGCCGGCGTGAACGGTAGCCGAGAAAGATACAATGCAAGAATAGGTACAGACGAAGCTAGAACGCGCCGTGCAAGACTATACACGTAACGGTGGTGGATCCGAAGTTAAAGAACCGAACAGTGAACCTTTTCAAGCTGCCGATGATGAGGCTGACTGGAGCGACGTTGAGGATGAGGGCAAGGGTTGCACTCGGGATTTCGCCCTGTTTGCTTACAAACGGGCGCCTATGTAGTCACGCCGTATTGCCACCTCCACTTGGTCTCAGCGACCTTCTGGCATCATCTTTCGTTGATCAGCAGAGTCGGCTACCGGCCTAGGAAATGAAGGCAACACGCGGCAATGTCGTCATACATATGCAAAGAGAGGATTCAGCTTATCTTTTCTGACCACGACTAGATTATACTCATACACTATAGTATCTCAACCGTATCGCTGCAATCGATCCTGTTTGAAGAGCCGAAACAAAGATGTCTAATTTCAAGGCTATGACTGTGTTCACCACGTGGCTAGACCCGACGTGCCTGTTGCACAGCACTGCTTGGATTTAGACTATAAAGCCTGCGTGCTTCGCTGCATCTCTTGATCTGTCTCTCCTGGAACTTATAACACGATGTTTGAATCAGCGAAACAGTCCATGATCTCTGCTGGGGTAATCGATCATCTCGGTCCACCCTCTGAATCAGCAATAGAAACTCTATCTCCTATAAATACCCTCCCAAATGAGCTTCTCTATCGTATTGCTACCTTTATACCAGCGAACTCTAAAACCGCTAGAGGATACGATATCCCAGACCGCTTTCACCTAGCCCTTGTCAGCAAAAGATTCAACGGAGCTTGTACTACGCTTCTTTACGAATACGTATTCCTCGACTCTTACGAACA
>WSLO01000239.1:0-22700 GCA_019677385.1 Ceratobasidium sp. 392
TATGGCAGCTATGACTGATTATTTGGTCTATGTAGGTCTATGAAGTGAGCCATAGCAAAAACCTGTTTTTGCTGATGGAGCATGGTCCACTTCAAGAAAGCCGACCTGCTACATGTTGCATGCAGCGATGTCTCTCGATGCAACAAGACTTCCTAAATGAAAAGCCAAAAATACAGCTTATCATAGAACAAGCTGGTCATATTTGCTTGTTTCTTCCAAAGTTCCACTGTGAGCTGAACCCAATAGAAATGTATTGGGGATACACAAAGCGATGTGAGCTCGTCTTATTTATGCCACTACATCTGATTAACTTATGCCCAACACTATATCAGTGTTCCGTGAGAAAGCTGATGGATCTGTTGTCACTGCTCGAAAACTGGTCCCAGAATGTCTGGATGCATGCAGCGTGCAAACCATCCGACACTTTTGGAGAAAGTCTTGGCGGTACATGGATGCATATATGTGAGTTCACCATTCTGTCTCATATCTTTATTCCCTAACATGACTTGGATGTTCAGGCAAGGTCTCACAGGCAAGGATGCCGAATACGCAGTCAAGAAATATAAGTCTCATCGTCGAGTTCCGAAGTCGGTGATGGGTCATGGATGTGTCACTCATGCTTAATTGGGAATATTTGTCATATATACTCACAGCCACATGCTTAGTCACCTACCTTATATGGTAGTATTATCTGATGTTTCAAATTTGGGAGGTCCAGACCGGTCAAGGTCCATCAATCAGAACCAAAATCACACCATGGATTCTACTCATTATTCCGAGTATTTTGACACAGAAATCAAGCCTTGTACCTTAAAACTGACGGACGAGATAGGTTTGGAAGAATCCGCTTCCGAAGGGTCTTCCGGGAGGCGGTGAGGTGCCTGGAGGCACTGTATCTTTCTGACCGCGAACGCTCAGCTTTACGTGTTCACGGAGTGCAAACTACCAGCAGAACAACATACCACCTGGCTTTGCTAAATTGAGCTGCTCAAAATCCCTTGGCATCGCTGTGTATTTTTATCTTGTTCGGAGAAAGATGCCCGTTGTTGAATGGCAGGCTATGGGAAAAATGTATGGTGCAAGCATTTGACTGATCCAGGAACCGGAAAGAAGCCAAGCTGGGGTTCGCATGAAACTAGCAATTAAAGGCTGTTGTGGGGAATTTGAAAATATCCCCAATATCGGACGCCAATTCTATAAGTGACCGGGTGAAAGATTCATCCTGGATAGACACATGCAACTGAGATTCCTATCAGTTTGCATGGCAAACTAGTGACTACGACTCTGGTCTTGTGCAAACTCTCTAGCAACCCCACGCCACCAGCGGAGTATTCTTTGAAATGACGCTCAACATTATTGGTACTACAAAGATACATCACAAACTCAAACTATCAGCACAACAACAGCCCAACACAAACGCCTTGATAGCCTGAAAGCATCACCATTCCAAAATCCCAATTATTCACATGCACCAGGCAATCTGGTACGAAGAGTACAACATCTTATCACTGCAATAGTCAAGTTAGCGTCAAATCTGAATCAAGATTTTGAACACCCGCCACTGCTTCTCATAACTAAAGCTCAACGTCATGATGAGTGTTTTGGTTCAAATACCTGCACAACTGTTCTAGCTTTAGCTATACTACCTGGGTTAAGATAACAGCCGGCTCAACGCCAAAGAATGCTGAAAGGCGGAGTCCAGATAGCGGGTGGGTATGATCCAGTAAGGGTGGTGATAAGATATTGACCTACGACTTGATAATGGGGAACGCTCAACTCAGTAGGACGACTAGCTCGAAGACCTCACTTTGTCCCTTCTTTTGCACTAGACCACAAGGCGACTCTGCGCTAAACATAGCGGGTCAGCCGGTGTGAACACAAGTGGACGAAGCAGGGGCCGCTCGAGCGAGTGTTGGCCTGAGTGAGTGGGAGAGGTGAATGCTGGTTGAGTTCTGAGCCGTCGGACGTGGCGGAGACGAGGCCCATAGTGCATACTTTGAGGTCGTCTTTGACCGTCGGGCGCTCAACGCCATTGTAAAGACGGAGCTGCCGACTATGAGACCTCGAGGTGATGGGTGGGCCTCAAGCCAACGCTTGTCAAAGGCCAAGAAACTTGAACAACCGGGGAAGAGGGATTGTTGTTGAGTGCAGATTTTAGGCTAGGAAGGTGCGAGTGTTGGGTAGTTGCACACCGGAGTTTAGTGTTTGGGGTGACGCAAGGTCCAGCTTTGTGCATCACAAACACGTTGATGAGATGTATTCATAGTATTGCAAGAATATCGCGGAGTTGTCCAAGGCAAAATAGGGGTATACAGGCCTGCATAGATGAGAGGTTGAGCTTAGAGACTTCAGCAACTATACAGTGAAGTCAACATACCTGGACTGAATAAATAGCAAACAGTCGAGAACAAATAAATAGATCATCATGATGGCCAAGACTAGAGCTTCTCAACAAAGCTCTAGGCTTATATAACATCACCTCAACGCGCTCTACGTCTAGAGTGCAACCAAGGCGGGATGACAAACCCGCCTCGGCTGTCCCTGCGTCCAAGGCAACCGAGAGCAGGACCAAAGGCCAATGTGACTGACTGGCTGATATCACTTAGCGAACTACGGTTGGGACTACTTGAGACAAACTAACTGTTTGGAAGAATGGAGGAGGGGCAAAAGCGGGTGAGAGGGAAGAGAAGAGGCGTCGGATCAAAGGCAAAAGAGGGCTGCTGTTACTGATGTTAGCGGATGCCCAAGCTTCAAGGGAAGATAGGATACTCACGTGGGTTGGGAAACAGGGGAGGGAGGGAGAATATGAAAACAAATGACGGGATCCGAGTTGAACTATGCAAAAAGGCAGCAAAATGGCGAGAGTAGCACCTGGTAAGATCAAGGCATTAATACGGCGCGCATCGGACGGGTGAGGCTAAGATTGTCATGACCTGACACGCTTTCCACTTATTATTCTATTTTTTCTTATTATCATGTGACTCACGGAAGGTTCTAGAACAATGACTCATCCTATTTCACATATGGTTGCAAATATGTATGATTCGTGTATCGCGCCATCTGTACGTGCGTGTTTGTTTGATTGTGGCTTTTCCATGTATATAAGCAGGGTCAAGTTCGACGGTACAGACCAAGAACTTGACCTCCTGTCAATAGGAAGTCCTTACTCATAACCTCTTACATCCCCTGGCCACTGAGTACATCGCTCAAGCCCCACACTTCACCATAACACGTCCGGGCTTGACATTAGGTCAAGTTCTTCCATCGCCGAAACCCCTTTTGGCGTCGTGCCACGAGACCACTACCAGTCTCCCTTATTTTGCTCTATTTCTCTTATCATACTTGTTGAGAACCTATTTGGGACAAGCGCTGGTCTGGTGAAACAGTAGATCGACGGTGACCCTTGTAATAGTCAAAAGCAAGGACGTCCTACTAGTAACCAGGGAGTACCGCCCCCTTGTAGTGTGATCTTCACACCCTTGCGTCACGTTTAAGCGCTCCTAGACCGCGAATCTACCGCTTGCAAAGACTACACCAGACGCCTATTGGCTATTCGCTGGCAGTTATTGTACAACACTAGTAGAAAGAGCAAGGAGTTAGCGTAATTAGGCGTGAACGAAGAACATACCTGGAACCCTGGATCTAGTGCAGCTACTACTAGTTTTTGTGCTACGACTCTATTCCTATTTAGGAAAATTCTTCAACCCCCTTTACACTATCTCGCTCGAACAAGAGTTTGAGTATCACCATAACCTCGTTCACACCCAATACCAGGAGATCTTTGAACTCCGCGAGTGGCAACAAGAAGCCCTCGAAACATTTGAACGAGACCAAGAACGTATTATACAACTAGAAGAGGAAATCACCCGCCTCCAACAGTAATTATCACACATTACATACGAAAACACTACCTCACTCAAACCCTTAGTGCCTCCCATACGCTGGTACCAGCAATTGTCGGCAGATCGAGAAATATCACTACCCCGCATACCACTACTCTACCCCGATTGGGAAGAACTAATCGGTCCCTTGAACGTTCCCCTTCTCCCCTCCTATCCTACGAGGAGGCCTTTAATATTACAGGAGAAAATTAACGGGGAATTAACTTCCTTTTCGAACCACCGTTTAATAGTACAAAACTCTCGCCTACAAAATGGCATTTCAACAAGGTTTGGACACATGGGGAGGTTCGTGGCGCGCACCAACACCAGCAGGACCGGGCACTGATTCCACCATACTGCCGGTCCAACCCCAATATATGGGGTTATTGCAATTTGATTCAACAGCAAACTCTACCTATGTAGCCCCAGAAACTATGTCTTCCGTTATGATTTTACTACGTGAAATGCGCGCAGATATGGAAGGACAGTTAACCGCTATAGAAACCAACATGAATACAGTTTTTACCAATATACAGGCTGTCTATAACCAAATGGATGGGGTGGCAGGTGCGCAAGGGATAGAAGCAATCAATAACCGAGTGCAAAGGATTGAACAATATGCCGCAGATATTCATAGGGATACGCAAGCCCTAATGACTGACGTAGCAACTATCCAAACACAAGCAAATCCCAGCACAGGCCGTTCCCCCCTCACTCGGGTACCACCACCACCACCAAGGGTAATCCAGCCAGTAGTCACGCAAGGGGGGCCAGCCATTTCAGTCAAATTGGCTAAGCCCGAAAAATTCGATGGGAAACAAAAAGACAAATCTATGACGTTCCATCTCGCGTGCAACCAGTATCTAAGGGCCGCCTACCCAACTGCGACCCAAGAACAAAAAATACTTTTTGTCATGTCTTATTTAGAAGGAGACGCGCGCAATTGGCTGCTCCCCTTCCAAGAACAGGATATGAATCCCAACACACCCGTCGCCTTCCTAAGGGACGAGAACCTTTTCTGGGAAGAGTTTGACAAATGATTCGGAGAAATTAACAAAACAGAAAATTACCGGCAAAAGTTTTATGAACTTAAACAAAAGAAGTCGGTACAAGATTACCTCCGAGAGTTCCAGACATATTCTTCTCCCCTCAACTATGGTGATGCGGTACTTAGAGACATGTTCTACGACCGTCTTCAAGACTATATCAAGGACGCCATGCTCAATCAAGGCTTTGATCCCTTTGATACGCAAAATACCTTGCAAAACGTCGTAGACCGCGCACTATACATCGACGCTCGGTTGGACGCATACAAACCACATAAAAACACCTCTAGCGTCAAGTCGTCGAGCACCCCAAATAACCAACCCAATAGAACCAACCTTAACACCCAGGTTCAATACGCAATCGGAGATAACGTCTGGATGTTCGACGCGAACGGCGAAAGCCTCAAAGGGAAAATCACCAGTATGGGAAAAAACAACAAGGGGAAATTAGTACCAAACGTTCAATGGAACAACCGTGCTGGAACGGTCCAAATTCCCTTCTCTTCCCTCCGAAAGGATAACAACCCGTTGAACGCAGCGCTTAACCGCCCACCACCACCACCACCCAAAAAGCCCAACATGGGCCCCGCACCTATGGATCTGGACGCTGCGGGTAGAGGAAAAAACATTTTGATTTGTCATCGATGCGGAGGAAAAGGCCATATGGCCAAAGATTGTCCCACAAAACCATTGTCCGGGTTCGTTGCAGAAGTAGAAGAACCGAGGTCGGAGGAGGAGGAGTCGGTAAAAGACGACGCCTGAACGGCTCCAGGAGGACCGCTTTGGGCGAGATCTTGAAGGAAACGGTTATGCACAATGACAGTCTAAATATGGAATGTATGTCTCTTGGTAACGAATCACAACTCCATCTATATTTTCGTGCATACCCGTTAGCAACACCTCCTGAAAAAAAATCCTCATATAACGCAAAAAACTTCCACGGATGGGCAATGGTTGATTCTGGTGCTACCTCTATATTTATCCACCGACGACTCGTAAAAGAATTTAATATATTTACTCAAAAACTCGAAAAACCGCGGAAACTCAAAGTAATCGACGGACGAGAAGTCGCTTCCGGGCAGGTAGACACCTACTGCACTCTGGAACTAGACATTTTCGACCACCACAAAACCATCAAATGCTTTGTAGTCGATGTTGGAAAACACGATATAGTCCTAGGGATGTCTTGGCTAAAAAAACATAATCCCCATATAGACTGGGATAAAAAAATACTTTCCTTCATCTCGGAATTCTGTTCAAAAAACTGCCTCAAAAACACCCCTCGAATTAAATTCAACCAACACCCAGAAGAGGGGGAGATCGCAGTCACAGAAGAAGTCCCAGACGAATACCGAGAATATAAAAACGTCTTTGCAGATGAAGAAACCACACCTTTACCGCCGCATAGACCTTACGATATATCTATCGATTTGAAACCAGATGCAAAATTACGGCATGGGCCTATTTATAGCTTAGGGGTCAAGGAAGACAAAGAACTACGGGAAACATTGGAGCGACAATTGAACCACGGACTAATCCGTCCGTCTAAATCACCAATGGCCTCACCGGTAATATTTGTCAAAAAGAAAAACGGAAAGCTGCGAATGTGCATTGATTATAGAAGGCTGAATGAGATGACCATCAAGAACGTTTACCCGCTACCAAGGACAAATGATCTTATCGAGAAACTAAGGGGCGCGAAGTTTTTCACAAAATTGGATCTCAAATGGGGATATAACCTAGTCCGCATCAAAGAAGGCGACGAATGGAAAACCGCTTTCAAGACAAAATACAGATTATTCGAATATCTGGTCATGCCTTTCGGTCTCACAAATGCACCCGCTGCCTTCCAATACTTCATGAACGACGTATTCCGGGATATCTTAGATATTTACGTAATTATTTATCTGGACGACATCCTAGTTTTCTCCAAGACAAAAGAAGAACACCAATCACAGGTCAAAGAAGTATTAAAACGGTTAAAAGAACACGGATTATACTGCAACCTGGAAAAATGTTTCTTTGAAGTCAATGAAATCGACTACTTAGGCCTAATCGTATCACCGGAAGGAATTCAAGTAGATCAAGAGAAGGTCTCCAAAGCGGTAACATGGGACGTACCAAAGAAAGTAGTCGAGCTTCAGGAATTCTTAGGATTCGTCAACTTCTACAGAAAATTCGTACCAGATTACTCGGAGACTGCAGTACCACTATTTAAACTTTTACGAAAAAACCAACCTTGGGAATGGTACGAAGAACAAGAAACAGCATTTAGAAAACTGCAACACGCATTAAAAAACGCCCCCTTACTTATTCAACCAGACCCATCTAAACAATTCTTTTTGGAATGCGATGCATCTAACTATGCTACGGGTGCAGTACTGTCCCAAATACACACGGACGGAAAACTACATCCCATTGCCTTCCTTTCAAAATCCATGACGCCAGCAGAACGAAACTACGATATCTACAACAAAGAAATGCTGGCAATCATTAAGGCGTTCAAGGAATGGAGACATCTCCTTGAACAAACCGATATACCTGTCCAGGTAATCTCAGATCACAAAAACCTGGAATACTTCAAAACAACAAAAGACTTAAGAGGTCGCCTAGCACGATGGGCTAACTTCTTAGTCAATTATAATTTCCAAATCCTTTACAAACCAGGCGCTCAAAACCGTCGAGCGGACATCTTGTCGAGAAAAGAGGAACACAGGCCTAATGAGGGGGGTGAGAGCCAAGCTCTGCTCAACCCAGATCTCTTCATCGCGGCTATCCAACCTGATAACACCATTGACGATATGATCTGCGACGCTATACTGGAAGACGAACGATTAAAAGAAATTATAAAATCCCTTCAAGACAACGAAAAGGTGGAACACTGGGAATGGAATGAAGGACTACTTATGTTCAAAGGCAAAGTATTTGTACCAAAAGACAAGGAAATCCGAAAGTTCATCCTGGAAAGCCGCCACAACAACCCTGCAACCGGCCACCCTGGCCAATTCAGGACCTTGGAACTGATATCAAGGAAATACTACTGGTCATCCATGAAGAAAACTGTCAACCTCTACGTAAAAAACTGCGACTCTTGCCAACGAAATAAGCACAGTAATCAAGTACCCCCGGGCCTACTTAACCCTATTGAACTACCTGATAGGCCATGGGAGGAAATCACTTACGACTTAATCGTTAATCTACCGGAGTCAGAAGGGTTTGACGCCATTTTCACAGTAGTAGACCGCCTATCCAAAATGGTCCATTTTATACCCACCACTTCGAACGCGTCTGCAATTGACATAGCAAATCTTTTCGTAAACTATGTTTGGAAACTACACAGTCTCCCAAAGAAGACTATCTCAGATCGGGGACCGCAGTTCAACTCTAAATTCCTAAAACAATTATATTATCGACTCGACATTAACCCCAAATTCTCCACTGCCTATCGTCCACAAACTGACGGACAATCCGAACGTGCCAATCAAGTTGTCGAGGGGTATCTAAGACATTATATATCCCATAGACAAGATGATTGGGTCCCCCTGTTGCCATTAGCTGAATTCGCATACAATAATGGTGTAAACACGTCCACAGGAAAGACCCCCTTTATGGCTTGTTATGGATTCAACCCCCACTTTGCAGTAGGAGACAATTCCACAGGTGACGTACCAGCAGCAGACAAACGAGCCGACTGGCTTAAAGAAAACTACGATGAACTCAAGGCCGCCTTACAATTATCTAACGAAAAAATCAAAGAATACTATGACCGCAAACATAGGGCGCCAGAAGACATCAAAGTTGGTAACAAGGTATGGTTATCCAGTAAAGACATCACTACGGATAGACCATCAAAGAAATTATCTGCTAAATGGTTGGGGCCGTACAAGGTAATCAAGAAAATAAGATCTCACGCATTCAAACTGGAACTGCCGCATACGCTCAAAATCCATCCGGTATTCCATGTATCGAAACTTGCGCTGAAAACAGAAGATCCTTTCAAACGAGAACCTGTACCCTTGCCGCCTGATGTAACACCTGAAGGGGAAGAAGAGTGGGAAGTCGAGAAAATTATTAATTCAAAGAAAGAACGGGGTATCATAAAATATTTAATCAAATGGAAAGGATATGGACCAGAAGGCAACACTTGGGAACCATACGAGCATCTCACAAACGCCAAAGCTCGCCTACAACAGTTCCACAAAGCCAACCCTCGAGCTCTGAAAGACCCTCGGGCTTAGACGGGGGGAAGTGTCATGACCTGACACGCTTTCCACTTATTATTCTATTTTTTCTTATTATCATGTGACTCACGGAAGGTTCTAGAACAATGACTCATCCTATTTCACATATGGTTGCAAATATGTATGATTCGTGTATCGCGCCATCTGTACGTGCGTGTTTGTTTGATTGTGGCTTTTCCATGTATATAAGCAGGGTCAAGTTCGACGGTACAGACCAAGAACTTGACCTCCTGTCAATAGGAAGTCCTTACTCATAACCTCTTACATCCCCTGGCCACTGAGTACATCGCTCAAGCCCCACACTTCACCATAACATGTCCGGGCTTGACAAAGATTACCTCCCGGGCTGGGAAACCCAAGTGTGTTGTCTCTGCTGTACACGGGGATTGGGATAGATGCTACAACATTACTTGTCAGGTCACTACTAGAATAGTTGTATCATAAGACAACTCACATAGACGGGGCCCCAGAATCCTTCATGATCCGCACGGCATCTATGCCAGGCGCATATAGTCAGCTTCAAATATACGTCAACCATGAGTTCAAATTACACTCACCGACAAGACCACCAACCGTAGTACACTCCTCGGATTCGGACTGAAAGGAAAGATATCACGAGACGAGAACCGGAGCCTAAGCCTAAACCGAGCCAAAAGGAGAAGCATTTTTTGTGGGTTTTGTCGTTTTATACTTTTTTGTGATTTTGTTGTTTTGTTGAAAAACAATAATAAGACCTGTGAAAATGTGTGTCAAAACCTGTGTTGGGTTTACAGGGCGGCGCCAATGGCACCATCCCTGTCGTCGTCCACCTTGTCCACCACGTCCCAGGTCCAGTATACGTCGGGACCATGGGACTCGGGAATCTTATTGGCTAGTTCGGCGGGCAGTAGAGCAGATAGAGGTAGATCAATAGACGTCAGAGTTGTTGGTATCGTCGATTCCGGAGAAGATATGGCACTGTCATACTCCAACTCTGGCTTGGGTGACAAGACTTTGATGGAACCATAGGCCGGACCAAGAAGGCAACTGTACTTGAATGGATCCAACCCATAGCTATCATCATCTTCCATGTTGTCGACCTTGTCCAGCTTGGCTAGGTTGGACAGAATTTGACTAGACTTGCTGGTGTTAAGATCGTGCTTGAAGGGATCCGACTCGGCGTCGAAGAAGTCTACACTGTAGTCGAAGAAGCCGTCGTCATCGCCGCCGCCGAGTAAAGCACTGACCAAGGCCTCGTGGCGCTGGGTTTGGTCACTATTCTCGGCCTGAGCTGCGGAGGCTTGGGTGGGGGCTGGAGCAAGGCCAGGGTTTGTTGTAGCTCCAAAGGCCGACATGGATTCCAGAGGCGGCCGAGTAACGGCTTGCTCCTTGTTGTCAGACTGATCCAACCGGGTTGAGAGGCCTTGGCTAGACTCGTTGGTAATATAGTTGTACTCGAACGTATCCGACTCAGCGTCCAAGCAGTCTACGCTATAGTCGGAATTGTCGTCATTGCTGTCGTCCAACCAGAAAGTGCCGATTAAGGCTTCATTTGTCAGAGGTTGAGTTAACCTGTCGGCGGAGACATCGACTTGTCCGTCGGGGACAGGGGCGAGGATGAAACAAGGGGAAGAGTCCAAAGGCGATTGAATGGTTTCTGGCTCCTGGTTTGACGGGGGTTGTGGAGCACGGAAGGTATGATAGGTGTAGAGCAAGTCGCGATCCAGACCTTCCCTTTGTGACTTTCGACCCGGAGTCCGAACAATGACCATGCTCAAATCTTCGTACGCGCTGACATACAGGTCAAGCACAGCAGCAAGCTCGGCAGCTTGGGTGGTCTCGTTGAGAGATTCACATCCGGCGGCGACTGACTTGACTTTGCCTGGTTGGTCCTCGAGATCGACTAGACCGGCACGAGTGTCGATAGACTGAAAATCCACGACCTCGCAGATGCTTGCGACCAGACCCCCTTTGACCACGCTTGCTTTGACGATACTCGACTCGACTGTGAGTGACTTGATCTGGCCTATCTTGACATTGTTCCGCTCGACATCACCCCGCTTGATCCCCTCCGCCTTGACTTCGCCCATCGCGAACCTGCTTAGCTTGATGCTAGACTCCCTCGCCGATCTCTTCGCCTTCTTGATGATACGCAATGGTCGAACCGGCGCCAGCTCGGTCATTGCGCTTGCCTTCCCAAACGCATTCTGCCAGCTATTTTTCCGAATACACAAACCATAAACTCGTTAACCCTAATATGAGGACACTAAATAGCATAACTTACCTTGACAAATATTCCTCAAATAGCGAGACCAAAGTCGCTTCGTTCTCCTCAATGTTGTTGGCGTTGAAGTTGACCGAAATGCCCGGACGAGAGCCGGCGGGCCGGCTAACCGGAGCAGCTTCCTGGGTGATGGCATCTGCATCGGTGATTAGGTCATCTGGGCGGCTAATGGGGTCCTTTGGCGAGATTGGAGTTGGGTACAAGTCTTCGACGACCTCGAAAAGCTCCGTTATTTCCTCGTATGTAGTGGCCGACGAGCTCTGGGAGACAGTTGCGCTCGAATGGAGTAGGGACGGACCGGGGACGCCTGAATTTGATGGAGGTACGTTGGATTGAAGTGTCTTGGACTCGCTCTCATCTGCTAGGTAAAGTACCTCTCGACTCAAGCTCGCGTGATCCGCGCCTGAGCTCGCTCGAGTCCAATGTGGCACAATATCAGTCCTCTTGAGGCTTAATGGCTTAAACGCCGGGGCTTGAACTAATGCAGATATCTTCCTAAACACGTCCTTGCGATTATACTCTCCACTAGGTTGAATAACAACCAGTAAGTACGCATATTACTGCATCTCATTATATGAACCCACTCACCTCGACGGCCGTTGCTTGAAGATAGGGATCGAAGGTACCGCACTACAGATGTCGCTGCTAGTGCTGGAGTTGCTCGAAGAACCCTGACGTGCATCAACCGGTTCGTTGACGAGAGAGCATTCACTGTCAATGACGAAACTATCTCTAGCAACATCTCCTCGAAACAATGGGTGCATTGTGAGCTCGGAAGGATTTGAGAACAGGTCGCCGACATCAGGATCTTCAGGCATGGCCGTACTGGAGCCGCCTGGGACATTGGCACCATAGAGATCGGGTAAACTCGATAAGACCTCGCTCGGTGTGACCTCGTCTGGCTGGTGGATGTTTGTCTGTACAGAATTGTCTCGAATATATCCTGATTTGTCTTCGGCTAGCTCGCCTGGGTCGAAATAGATTACGCTGGACTTGATTCCTTGCGACATAAATGCGCGAGTTTCCTTCGACGTCTCTTTCACTTTCTCTGGAAGACGCAACGACTTCATCGGTAGACTCCTTCCAATAGTCGCGAAAGTCTGCTTGAGCACGTGTAGCCGGCTGATATCTCCACTGTATGAACTAACATCAGGTTCGAAACTTTCAATATCTTAAGTTAAAATAGGGGTCACTCGCCTTGGCGGCCGTCGTCCAAAAATAGGCATAGATGGCATTGCGCTACACTTCTTCGGACCGGCCTTGAGGACCGTGATGATCAAGTTGTTCGAGCGAAGATGAGAGGATTCCCCTGGGAGTGGGACTTGGTCGTCAACAATGAGTCCGTTGACTGGCGTGTCGCTCAAAGCGCCGTCTGCAGCCGTATCGGAAGTCGAGGAAGAACCCAGAGTCTCTGTGGTGCGAGGGGGCATGATTGTTGCTTCCGAGTCATGGGCAACAATCGTCGATGCAGGTTCCGGGTTTGAATGAGCGACAACCTTGGTCTGCCCCCCGCTGGCTCTGCATTCTCTGCCTCTGAACGTGCTCTATCCTTATCCCTCACCTCCCCCTCAATAAGTCCAAACGAGATCTCCGGTGGATCCAACGACGAGGGCTTTGAGATGTCAGCGACTGAAACTTTGATCTTGCTCGCCTTGGTCCCGACAAACAGCCTCCCAGATCTCTTGACTTCACGACCCAGACCTCTCAAGACCGGAATGAGGGAGAGACTTGAGATGCTTGAGCTTGATCCACGTCGGTAGGGGTACAAGATCAGCCTAGGTTCGTACTGGCCGCTGCTAGAGTCCGAGCTGATCGGCCAGGGTGGGCCGGGGGACGACGGTGGTTTTCGTGTGGTATGTGTGTGTTCGTGCAACATGTTGTGGTATCGTATGTTGGTCGTTCAGAAAGAAATCTAGGGGGGCATGTTGGAACGGGATCTAGCCCGACCTTGGGCCAAGTGCCGAGAGCACATGGGGTTGGTGTGTTCGTATAAGGCGGCGACAGGCATTCCATATACGGCGAGTAGGGATCCGATATAGGTAAACACGCTTAATTCAAATACGTGAGCTATAATGCGGAGATAACATAACTGGGGTTATCAGCAAACTTATGGGTTGGACCAGGGAGCCACACCACGACTCACCTTAAGCTGGCTCCAGAAATTTATACTTCCAAAACGTAGATTCGTAGAACTCGTATCGTAGCTGAGACGAGGAGGATGTCTCAAACACTGACGTGCGCCACACGTCAAGTACCCTGCCGATCGCAGGGTCATTGCCTGATATGGAAGTTCATTGCTTCTAAACAAGATAGGCTCCAGCCGAGCCGCTTATCGCATGTCCACATAATTGCTTCATAGGTAGCTCAAGATGGCGGTAGAAGATACTCATTAGAGACGCTAAATGACTCCTGCCCTGTGTTGTTCAAGGTCTCAATCCGTCGACACGATTCAGGAAGGCAGGATCTTCGCGAACGTTTCATGGCAGAAGCGGACTGTTAAAAACTTCATTGGAAGTAGAGCGGACAAATATTCCAACGAACATCGAAGAGGTTGATGTGTCCAATAGAGCCATCGCAAGATAGTCAACATGAATAAGCCTGGTAGACGATCCCAAATGGACGTCTGGCACCAGCTCGTGTAGGTAATACTGATACGCCAAGCAAACTGCTAGCCAAGAGCTTGGAGCATTCAACGAGGTATGTACGCAGAGAAAGGGGAAGATCCAGTTGTTGGACAAGGGGAAAGCAGTTGAGGCCTGTCAGTTCAGGCGCCTACTGAGACATATCACCAGAGGATCGAACAGACCTGGTTCGCTAATTTGCAACACAACAGCTCGATGGGCCATACATCCACCAGTGGTCTGAGCGGATGTTTTTAGCTCCCTGCGAGACAAAGGCCATGCTTCCGGGGTGCGGGAGATTCGAAGATGACTATTGAGACCGTGAACTAATATGGCCTCATTACCACCTTCGATCCTAAACGCATAACGAAGCAACTCACCATCAACATGATATTCCAGCCCATTACGTCTCCACGAGGCCATCTAAACAATAATCTATCCTACAAGCCGCTCAACGGCCTGGAGGGTACTGCAAAAACCATCAGTTTACCCTCACTGGCACACCGGCGCCAGCCTGAGGTATACCAAAATCAAACTTCCAACATGGTTGACTCATACGGAAGTATTTAAGTTCTATTGTCACTGCGCCACGAAACTAAGCGGTACAGCGTGGCGGAAAAACAGCCAAATTTGAGCTAGAGGTCCAGTGGCAGGATTCAGAGGGTAACAAGATTCAAGGTTGGTAGGTCGTTGGAAAGCTGACATATCGTGCAGAGCAAACCCATATGAGTGAAATTAAAGCAGCGGTCGGTTACGAGTCCCAGGCTATTCTTTGAGATTTGGCTGATGGTGGTTCTGATTGGTGGCGCGCTCGAACAACAAAGCTAATGACCGGATCATTCGGCACCTAAACAGCCGGACCGGACCACGTGATCCCAAATGACAGGTTGACCGCTGGTGCACCAAGATACAGTACATATGCAAACTCGCAGAGCCAGAACAAACTGAGAATGGTATCTTTCAGGTGTATGCTATAGACAGAGACGAATATAGCTTGACGGAACATCGACCCAGGTTTCAAGCATCTGAAAGCCTACTTGTCCGAAACATTCTATCGGGTCATCTGTGCGACGCAATTGGTGCTGAATGCAGCATCCCTTTGCTATGATCCTATCACACAAACTCACGAAAAAGACCTTTTTCTACCGAAAGACAACTCAAAGCGAGCCCCAAGAAAAAACATTTGAGCATGCAAACAGCGACTCGACTTTTTAGTTGAAGTGCCAAGAGAAGCCGTAGAGCTTGCCAACACCTAGGTAGCAATAACGTGAGTGTTTGCTTTCAAAAGTTTACGATCACCAAGAAAACTCACCGAGATCAGCGAACTGCTGGAAGGCAGCAGGGGCGAGATCGATGTCGTCATAGCCGCAAGCGTAGCAGCGGTCGACGATCCCAAGAGTGATCGACTTGCCGTTGTAGGTGGCTGTGGCGGTCTTTCCACAGGCGGCGCTGTGGTTGGGGTTGCCGTCTATAAGATATTGAAGTACGTTAAAATCATCATGAGAGTGTGTTATAGTTCAGAAACACACCCGGGGTTAACTCTCCAAAGAGCGCAGTTCCAACGGCGGCAACCCATTCATAGTCTTGCTATCGAAATGCATGGTTTAATATGCGACGAAGTTCATTTAGAAATACGCGTACGTTTTGCCAGCCGCAAGCGCCGATACCTGCAGAGGGATTGTCTGTATGGTGGAATCCGTCAGTGTCTAACACTGCCTCAAGCATGGGCTATATGCATACACCAAGAGGCCTTGAAATTGGAAAGGTTTCAGAAACCGTCAAAACTCATCCATATGAGACGGCTTACCCATCCGTTATGAGTGTCATAAGGGCCGCGAGCGACGAGCTGAGTGGTGTTGTGTACAGGGGCTGCCACGGCAGTTCCCGCCAACCCAAGCCCAGCGACAGCGAAAGAGGCAATCTTGGCAACGGAGAACATATCTGTAAGTATGGAGGTAGCTGTAGAAGGAGCTCGAGTGGGTTGAACAGGAGAACGATGCTCAGTAGACGAGCTATGACTAGCATTTTATACTCAGAGCAGGTTGGCGCTCTCCGACAACGCGTGCTGTACCCGTTGTATGCGCCTACCTGAATAGTACAACATCCCGAGCACTCCTATGGCAGCGGGTTCGCAATTGTCCTAGTCGACTACGCGGCGCGAGGAATCCTGTTGGATGCCATCGCGTAGAATCAAAGTGGTTGCTTCGTGCTCAGCCGCGCTTTCCGTCGCCGACGTACCGCGTGCAACGTTCCGCTCATAGGACGCTGATTTCGGCAGCCGACATCTTCGGATCCGAGTGTAATATTTCGGTTGTAGCTTATAGTTCTACTGTTTGAGTAGCATTGTACTGAATGCTGCCATAGAGAAAGAAATAAGAACATTTTACTCACATTTGAAAGAAATGACAATGTATTCTTTTCGTTCAGGCAGGAAACGGCAATTACCAAGTTTGATCCTGTCCCCAATAATAGTTCGGTCCGCACTGAGCGGCATGTTCCCGTGTGTGAGCCGACACTTGACGATCCCGTTGATCGGTGTTCTCGGAGCGCGCACGGTTGGCACGTGTAATAACCCGCGCCGCCTGCGGGTTCGGCTGATATTTGGTTGATTTTTCAATCGTATGGTACCGTACGATCATGCGGTGGAGGGCGATTCCTCTTGAAAAACCTAAGGTTCGGCGGTGTACCTCGACCTAAGTACGTGAGTCCTCGTCAACAAGGTTGCTCTCCTACTTTTGCCGCGCAGGATAGCGGCACGAGCATTTGACTGGTCGTTCCATGGAGCGGGGGCAACCTTCGGACCATAATAAAACACCTCAGGGGCTACGTATGTATCGTTGGGAGTAATGATAATAATCGGTACTGTTGAACCTTTCGCGTGACGACGAGTGGTTGGATATTTTTCTGAGTGAGGGGAGATTCCGATCGAAGTGTCTTAATCGCGCTAGCCGTCCGCTTTACCGTATCCACGCGGGTTTTTTTGTCACTGAATATCACAACTATCAGTTCGAGTACGATGCAGACAGCAGCAACAAGCACCCACCTCGGGAGTCGAATTTAAAGGCAAGAGCCGGTCATGCGATTCATATCCGGCGCAGGTAGTGAAATCGAGGCAGCAGTCGTGATCCTCGTTGTAGGTGCGTTTGCCTCCAGAGCCCGGCTAGACTCAGAGGAGTTCCGGTTAGAGACGTAGAACAAATAGGCCGTATCTCGAGTAAACCGGTCAAGCAACACCAGATTAAGAGGGCTAGCTAGAGCGCGGGACCTCCAACCAGTATGACGAGGCTTGCAAACAGGAACCAGCTTGTCCGGGAATGATCTTCTCCACAGGTCGGCCTAGTATTGGAAAAAATGTTAGGTCCGGTCTCGAGGTTGATCGCATTCTCGTTATTGCCCATTCGCTAATCTTCGGACTGACCATATTTTCTTCGCTACTGAAAGCGCTAGATGTCAGTTCTAGAAACAGCATTAGAATAGGGACGGATACGAACTTCAGCGAGCCCACCTTAGAAGGTGGTGTCGACAATGTTCTGACATTTCCTGTCTCCTCATTGGCCCTGATGGGGAGAAGATGTTAAATAGGCGATCCCGAAACAGTCTCATTAGGTTCCGGAGCAAAGGCCGATTTGATTAGCTCGCCGAGATTTGGATCCAATGGCGCGTGCGCAAAAGACTTCATAATGTTGAACTCCCGTAAATCGATGTCCGCGAGTGAAATTGGCTGGAGATGTTCCATAATTAAGAGATCGCTAAGATGGACGTCCGCTAAGTCCATGTCCTCCAAGGTGATCCGTATAGAAGCTCTAAAACGTGTCTACTTTCGAAGTCATGTCGGTTGAGGGTACCGCTGCAGGTAAAGGATACGAAAAGGAAGGAATGCAGGGATTGAATGAGTGCTTGACCGAGAACGTAAGCTCGTTAAAATCGGCGCCGCCTAGATTCATTTCGTCTTTGAGTCATCGTACCCAAACAGATAGTCGTCATCCCACTGTAACCGCAGACACAACAAAGCGTTACATAACTGACTATCCTCGAAGACGCTAGACTCGGAAATCAAGGACGGAGCAGGAGACCTAATGCCAAGTTCGATGAGATCAACTTGACGAATCGGAGTTAGAGGTATCCGACCAATATTTGGACTCTATAACCTCGACCTTGACGGGAAGCATGGCCGCAACCATTCTGATGAACGATTCGAACGCCAGGAACTGATCCATCGCCAGGTTCATGATCGACTCCAACCCGCCGTTCGTCGGTTGAGGGCAAGGTTCCTCCGGATATACGACAGGCTGAGCGGTAATGTCCTGCAGCGCGTATGGCTCGTCATAAGTCGTAAAGAGGCGACTAGAAAGCATAGTACGTGGTTCGATGAGAGTGAAAGTGCTGGTCGGGGAAGATTCGAGCGGGATATTACATGTTCGAACAATTAGCCTCGCTCTTGGACCAAACACTCAGCCTTGATCGCTGTGGTTTTAATTGTGGTAAGAAATTGGTATACAGGGGTCTAAACGGTATTCAAACGTAATCGATCAGGAGGATCATCCGTAATCTTCTATTCGGTGTTACTATGTTACGCAGTGGTATAGTCAGCCAGTGCAACGCGCTGTTGACAAGAACATATGTTTACCATTTCCATAGCACATGTTTTCATCTCGTGTATAGTCCACTGAGCGTTGATAGCCAAAGCGGAGGATGAGAGATCGTGGTCGGGAAGAGAAGGCTATCAGATTGGCGCAAGTTGTTTGATCATCAAGGGCGTCTGACGTGACTTGCAGGGACTATCCTGATTCGGCATAAATCACTCTTTGACAGCCGATCCACTTAAATCTCGAAATGCCTTATCAAGGCTGACGTATTCAGTAATCGACTGATTTAGTCTTCCTAGATAGTACATATCTCAGCGCGTTGACCTTAAAGTTTGGCAGTGGAAAGGATTGCTTGGGCTCCAAATGATAATTTCCATATCTGTCACGGCTCGAAGCAATTCTACCGGAGAACATGAGTTCAGAGGGTGCAACCCAACCAGACGAGGAAATTCTAAGCTTCATGAACAGACTTTGTATCATACTGTGCCGAATTCAGAATGAAGCCGCATGTTATATGATTTTTGAGTTACTTGCCCGCTAAAGACACCGAAGCCTGTATTCGGTCAACCCCAACCAAAATCTCCCGCTGTTGTTCTATTACTGCAGTGAGTTTTATCTGTTTTACCGACGCAAGACAGCATATAATCAGCCCTTTTTACTATTTACGAACAGATTAATCAGGTTGTAGAATCAAAATTCGAAGTCTACTGCCCTCTAATCAACGTTTCTAAGGCGGTTGACTCAAAGTCCAAGTAACAAGCTCCGCACAGACTCCATGGCTTCATTGGGTGCTACCAACTTAGTACGCGAACTGTTTCCGTATATACAGCCGAAGGTAGTTCCGTATATGCGTGGCCGTAGTCCGGTAGGAAAAGAGTGCGGAATCAGAAGTTGTACGACCCATAGTGGCTTACTACTGAGATCAAGCATACCTTTCGGCAAGAGTCACGGACTGCATCGCATTCGCCAATCTGGGTACATTGTTTACATGTTTGTGAATGCTTAGGACCCTCACGTGATCGCGACCGAGACGAACTCGCATCATCTTCGTTCACCGCGACGAGCTGTCACCAGACTGGGCTAAACATCTGAAGCTGCTCGCTCTGTAACCAGGGAGTTTAAAAAACGTACCGCTAAACTCTTTGTCACCTTTGCGCCTTCGTTTGGAATATGATGTTTCACCTGGACATGTTTACTTCGTGCTCTAAAGCGACATCGTACTAGACATCCGCACTAACTTGGCTGATTTGTACGGAGCCCCTATTCGTCCTTATCATGCATGTGTAACTACGCCCGTTTAGCATTGGAACCATACCGATCCATGACTGTGACGTTGAATTTTTGCGTTCATCGACCATTGCTTCACCCGATACTCAGAGCTTCGTCGTTGACGAGTTTGGATCCTGAAACAGCTCAGACTGCCTGGTCCAAATCGACTGTAGATTTCTCCTAAGTACCCGCTTTGACAAGTAAACCTTCGGATTTGACCTTGGCCGAGTCTTTGAAGTACCGGTGTTATCGTCCTCAGTAATACAAGGCAACCGCTATACTCCGAGCAAATCCCCCAGTATTCTCCGCTTGGATCCATGAATCATCATTGGCTTGGCGCATGTCATAACGATTTGTCAGTCAGGAGGATGTGCATACTCGAAAGGGGTTCAGGAGAGGATCTGGAGCTCGGCGGACTAAGATATCACGTCGGCGCTCAGACTTTTCGACATCAATGAACCGCAAATCGCGTGCCATGAGGAGATCCGAGTCTAGAGCATCGTTGCGCTAATCAGAGAGGACGTTGCTAGAGTGGGGCGTGCCGGTGAACGGTCATAGGACGAGCCCAGATTCGTCCCCTATCACCTCAGAAGCGTCGTAGGTCCAATTTCCATCCACATATGCCTCGGTTTACATTCATTTCGGGACGCCACATGACCTTTAGTCAATACACTTGGGCATCGGAGGCTCAGGAATGCGAGATTTCCATCCGCTGCTTTTCCGGTGCAGACAGGGGTTACCAGGGTATATGACCACGAGGGATCTGAGCCAACGAGTCAAGTTCTGAGCACGCCCACTCCCACTGCGAACTTCTCTCTTCCTACCACTCTCGATAAAATGTTTTTGTTTGCTATCTTCTCACGTAGCATGTCGACTCTTACCCACACGGGGTTTTGTGCTGTCGTGGCGCTCTACTTCGCCCTCGCTGTCGTTATGACGTGGGGTGCAATGTGGCTCTACTACGCGGTGACCTCCTACCCTCGGAGTAAGTGTCTCTCGCGTGCGTTCTTTTGACTCTGCTGACATGCGGGACGAATAGGGGCTATATCTGTCTGCATAGTTTTACTCGGCCTTTTCCTCCTTTACAATAAGGTAAAGCGGGAACTGGTGAGCTATTTGATGGTACAGAGTGGTAGCTGTCGAGTATGCTAACATGCCTGTCCAGCTGGCGTTCAAGTCAGTGTCAAACTCCAAGTCATCACGCACGAACCACTCCGGTCATAAGGACAAGTTTGAGGGCAATCCCAAACCTGGACCGCAGTCCGCGCCCGCTCCGGCTCCCGGTCCCGACACTACCGCAATAAAGGGCGAACCTGGTGTCGTTACCAAATACATACTACTGCCGCTGATCTTCGTTGGCCTTTGCCTCCTCTTCCTGAATGTCATCGCGCTAATGATGCAGTTGTGCGCTAAAACTATCAAGCGCTATCCGTGGAGTGAGTGTCTAGCACGACTGTTTGGATTAGGCTGACGAATATCATTGCTAGCGTCCGCTTTGGTGCTCGTGTTGCTGTTTTGCCTCTTCCAGTACGCTTCGGAGAGCAAAGCAGAGGTAAGTCAACCACGGGCGGTGCATATGAGTCGTTCAGTTTGTCCTGACGTGAGCTGCCAGCCGGTTTGCGCTCCCACCTCTGAGCCCTCCACGGGCCCTGAGCATCCGCCCATGTCCGATATGGGGAAGGCGCAGCGGAGGGGCACGTACCGTGCCTACGCCGAGTCGGAGTTCGAGCAACGTCAGAGTGGAACTTACCTTGGAACTCGCAGCGCATCAGGCGTCCCCTTGCAACGCAGCAACTATACTGGATCTGAGCCAAAAACTGGATATACCGCTCGCTACGCTGGAACTTCGAATGCTAGACCGTTTGGGTACGTCAACACCCTGGCTCCAAAGTCAAGATCGACACATGCTCCGGGCACGCAATTCTTTGGAACCTATGGACAATCTGCTCGTCGTAACTTGGATCCGCTGCGTTATTCAAACAATCGGCTCACCTCAGAGCCTCAATTTGGTTTCAGCTCACTGGCATCTGAGACGTCCGCTGCAACCCGCGAGCGTACTAGACTTCAGCCCCTAATGGTTTCTACGGAGGATGAGATCAAGCGGTACCAGGCTCTAGGCTCAGTTTTGCCCTACCTTGGGTCATCTCAGCCGGCCGGCGCACTGGCTGGTTCACTGCAGCAGCCTGAGTCTCACTCGGTCCCGGTCTCGGCCCCAGCTCCATTCCGAGCCACGATTCCAGTCTTCGCGCCCGCCCCGGCCCCCATGGTCGTCGACGGCTTCAAACCTAGGCGACCTCGCTCTCCAGTCTTGCCACCTGCCCCAACATCGACGTATGTGCATGGCCCTCGAGCGACTGCCGGCCAGCTCGTTCGCACTCGACTGGACTTCGCCGAGATGACTCTGTCGCTTGAACGTCGAGATGTGGATATGCGAGGACCCGGGATGGGGGACATGGATGTGGACAAGCCGAGGCGAGCGCGGCGCAAGTCCGACGTGGAGATGGCGCCGCCGTTTGTTGACGAGGACGCGGAGATGATATCGGCCGACATGTTGATGGAGTGGACGCGGCCGTGATGGTCCGCCAGTATGTTTTGTTTTTTCTTCTTTTTTATTTTTTCTTCTTTTTGGTTTGTGTCTGTGACTTCTCGGACAGCTTCTGTAACTACTGCCATGGCCATGGAGGTCTTCACAGCGCTGTATAGCCTGATAGCTCTCTCAGACAGGTCCCACCTATGGTAGCCCATAATAGCACTGTGATTCCATATAGCGCTATATAGCATCCCCATAGATTT
>WSLO01000240.1:0-22644 GCA_019677385.1 Ceratobasidium sp. 392
CTCAGATCAGGCCCGATGACGCCTTCGACTCGGCCCCTAAGGTTCGGAACGTCGCGGTTGAACCGGTCGGAGGTTTCCAGTCCGCAGATGTTAAACCTCAAACACCTTTTCATCGCTCTGAAACAGCATATAGCAAGTTCCGTGTTCTGTTCGACGAGGTCTACGCATAGCTGCTTCGAGCGCGACCGGTCCGTGATGTAGTCCAGGAACGACGGATGGAACACTCGAACCGCCCCGCCGAGTTCCTGGTCCACATGCAGCACTGACGATAGGCTGTCGACCACTCGCTTCAGTCCAGCTTGCGAGACTCGATCTTCCAGCAACGACGCAAGGCTACTGATCGACAACGGTGTCCGCGTCGCGGTAACCACCACAGCTCCAAGGCATAGGCGCATATAGTCTACGTTGTCTTCTGTGGCGCTTGGAAAGCTCGTTTCGATCACGGTGGTGTAGAGGGAGTCGATGTCGGCCAGCCGCGGACCGGCCAAGGCTTGCTGAAGGCGCTCGAGTCGGTCGTATCCGGTCTCGATGAACTCGCACGCCGTTCTTGCCCATACGAAAAGACCGCCTGCTCGCCTGGATATCTGGTCCACCGCGTCTTTCGGCCAGCCGTCGTCGCATTGCATATCGCTCAGGCGCTGTTCCACGAATAGCTGGATGTCGGCGGACGCGTCGTACTGGCGCACATCGTATTTCGCGAACCAATCCGACGGAACATTTTTGAAGAAGTTTTGGATGTCCGGGTCTGGGCGGCTAGTGACCACTATCCGCAGCCATGGTCCAATTTGGGATATGCTGCGTAGACATCCAAGCAGTTGTCGTCGCTCGGTCGCATCTCCACACTCGTCCAGCGCGTCCACCACCACGACCAGCGAACCCGCCGGTTGCTTCGCCTGCGCAAGCGCAAGCCGTTGTAGAGGCTTCGTGACCAGCACGTCGCACATCCGCTGAAGGTGCCGTAAGCAGAGTTCCGGATCCTCGTCGATCGCGGCCACCACTATGTGCTTGTACGCTTTCCATCGCATCGCAAGCCCATACAAGACCGTCGTCAGCACTCGACGCGGGTCACGTAGTTCCGGGCTGTCGCGTTTGCAGAACACGCTCGACGCGAGCGCACCATCGAGTCGCAGGCACAGAGACGTCGCGATCGAGCTCTTCCCGAACCCGGCTGGGCCGTGCAGCCAAGCGAGACGTGGGCCGGGGTCCATGTTCTCAGCCCAGCTCGCGAGCTCGTTGATGACGTCGATTCGAGTGCCAGGGGTGCACTCCCTGTTTTGGTCGTAGCTAGCTTTGTCGACCGGCTTCAGCTCTTTTAGTTTCGCGTTCATCTCTGATTTGAGAGCGACGTTCGTTAATACGAAGCTATTCGACTATTTCTGGCTTGTATGCTTACCCTGATTTCTCACCGTTTGCAGCGTCTGCGCCTCCATCCTGGTGTCGAACTCGCGTCTAAGTTCGCCGAACTCGGCTATATATGTCTGGATCTGTTCCTGCACGCCGGAGCGCATCGTCGCACGCAAGGCTCGTTCTAAGATGGAGGACCCGGTCGGTCGAAAGCATAACGGCAATTACGGAGTTCTCACCGATAGAGCCGCCTGTTCTGAAGTTTAGGATGAACAACGACACGTCCTCGATCAGGTTCAGTATGCCCATCACAGTTTCTTTCAGGTTATCATCGGCGATGTCCTGGACGGAGTTCACGGAAGGGACTGCGCGTCGCATTTGTTTTACGAGCATGTTCAGGTCTTCGTCCTGCTTCTCCTGCCGTTCCAGGTGCTACACGGGATATCAACCTCAGCGCTATCCGCGAGTCCATGCCTTCGAAGCTCACCTCCCAAGCCGCCGTGCAGACCGAGAACACGACCTTCGCGCTCCCCGTCGGATCCAGCTGCGTAATCATCCGAAAGACAGTTTAGCGAGCAAAGTCCGCCTACGGATAGCACTCACATCCGCCATCATGCCTCCAAGGTTCAGGACAACCTTGAACGCATCTCCAACTCTCCCCGCCTTTTCGAGCACGCCGGATCGCTTCTCTAGACTTTGTACCGTCTGTAGTGCCTCCGCATACGCCTGCTTTGCCTGAAGCACTTTGCATGAGTACGGCGGTCAAGCATGACCGTCGACTTACCGTCTCTTCGTCCAGCATCTTGACGTGCACCTCGAACATCCCGTTGTCGCAACCTGCAACAAAGTGTAAGTCGAACCAACCATAGGCTTCGCGTCCAGGTTCCATTCTCACCTGCCGACCTCGAGCCTAGGCCAATGATCTCAGACAACTGATACGTAGCCTTCCCGACGCGATCCCTGGGGCTAAAGAGATGTACTTCGGTAACCTGAACGCCGATCGACGAGCTTTCGGACATATCGCTATAGCGGAACGTTAGCGCCGGTCGAACGAGGTCAAGCACATAGCGTTGTTCCTAACCATGGCAGACGTAGATTGGTCCAACACAGCTGTTGGCCCTGCTGTATCGCCGGTAGCTTATGGACCCTGTTCCCGTCGACGAGCAGCTCAATCGTAATCTTGTAGGCCGATATGTTCGGCTCGAGTGCGATTTCTATAACACATGATATCAGGTCTGGACGAAACCACCGTCGGTGCTTACCGTGTATATGGTGCCGTGTCCTCCGTTTGCTTCCAGATATCTCGTCCGCCATCGTGGTGGTGGAATACAAAGGGTACTTCGTTGGAGTCAGCTTGGCGCCGCCACGTTTTTATCGCTGATCGAACCTACCAAAAGCAGCAGTAGCGACCCGATGTTGCGAAATCATCTTTCGCGTGCGTTCCGCTACAGGGAGGAAGGTTCGAGATGCACATAGGATGAGTCGCTGGTGGTGGTTGGCTTAAGGTTGATGGCGCACCTGACAGCAGGGAACTTCAACGGATGACAACCCGAGCGGGTGCCCGCGGGCGGTTGGTTATAACGGTATAGTGCACGAGCTGACCTGGTGGCTGTGCGAGGGCTGTGCGGTGACGTCCGTGCGGATTTCCTCTATGTGGAATACCTGCACAAGCCGAATCCGGGTGACCGCAGATACAGCGCCCAGCAAGTAGACTAAGGTTTGGTAATGTATAGTACCTGGAATAATGACGCTATATGCGCTTAGTTCGCTGCTGTTTTCTCGAGTCGAACCTTTGCATCAATTCTCTGCCTTCTCGCGATGGATCTACCAAACCTCGCCCCTATCCAGTACAAATATCATGGGGGAGCCAGAATCTCACTTGTTGGCTACAGGTGCGTTCTTCTACCTATCTCTCCTTGTTTATAGATGACAAACCGCATAGCATTGCGCCCTTGTTACAAACTTGAGCGGTTCGTTAACCTGGTAGAATCTTTTATCAAGTCGCGTGCACAAAATCCGACAGATGATCTACCCTCTAAGTACTGCTTCCATTCAGAAAACAGCGTTGCATACCACAGCAACACCAGCACCAAAGGTAAGCGCATCTATGCGTAATTACTGTGTTTTATTTATAGCTCATTCAAATTATACAGCAGCCGAGTTTGCGTTGGATTCGTGTACCCGAGACCTACATCAGTGCCACGACTCCTTTTTTGGGTATATCTGTCCTAGGCTCGGTAACAGCATGATTGGACACACCGACCATCAGCAAGGCGAGCACCGAGTGAATGGGCGGTTTGCGGAGTTATTGGGCTACGACAAAGAGAGTGGCTCTGTGCTTGCCCGAGCATCTCTATATATACTCGCAGCTCCCGGTATGTCTTCTAGGCTATTTAAATCATGCTTGTGCTAATATTCTTGCCGCAAAAGCGTCTTCGGTCGACACTAAGCGCGCCGTTTCTGGCAGTCGAATGGCGGCTAACTATTGTTGACGCCGCACAAGCCTTACGTTCTATACCAAGATAACCTTAGGCTCAATAGCTCTTAGTATAGAACCTCCTTCTCCCAAAGGTTGACGAGGTAGTACATATCTTTGATCTGGAAGGCTCGTCGACATCAAGTCTTTGTATCCATAGCTAAATGTCCCTTATTTCGACCTTATAACCTTATTACTTAACAATGTTTGTTGCTCAATGATAATTGGATCTGCCTGCGTACTATGCTTAGTCAAGAGGTTGCTCTTTTTCATGCGAAATCAGTTTATGAGTCCAATTACTAGCAGACAAATCCTCAAAATCTCACTGTAGATGGGAATCATACTACACTACAACACTTATTTATGTCCAATTTTTGCACAAGAGTAATGAGGCTAGGGCGCGATTCTGGTCAAGGAGGTCACCAAATCAGAAGGTTACCTCCGGATACGAGCCCGGAAGATAGTCGGGAAGTCATGTGCTCGTGACCTGTGAGCTGCATGCGTGTCGCATAGGATGTATTCTATCCTGAAAATGGTGATTGATAACCCAAAAGTAGACAGATCGTGACAATGAGTCAGCACATAGTGTCATTCCGGGGTCACTTTGCCGGGATCCGGTCACGCTAGATCCACCACCAACTTTTAACTCGGCATTTTGGCCACGTCAGGCAGTATAAGACATACCAAACTTGTCTAGCAGATGGCTAAGTAGATCGAATACCGTTATTTTCAGAAACCACACCTTTCTTATACTAATTCTATCGAGCTCTATGTCTTACAATGCTCCAAATTGAGCATTTTGGTTCCAGTCCAAGACAGTCAAAAAATTCCGGTCCAGCCATTTCTACGTATTTCATTTCAAAAACTGAGCATACAATAGAAGATTGAGCTCGCGTTCATATGATATAGCTTACTAGAAGTCCGAGCTTGTATGCGTTGAGATACAAAGCAAAAGGTAACCTTCTGACGGAGGCAACCTTCTGACTAACCATAGTATCGGCCTGTGCACACCCATCAACCGCAGGTCACGGGTGCCGCCACAATCCAACCCGATTAGCTCAGCTGCAGGCTCATTGGTCAGCGGATCCACAAGCCGCAGATATTGGCCCGGGTTGCATCCAGACCGATCCGTTTCCTTCCCTGCCTGACAGGGCCTAGTCGCTTACGCAATCACCCACTACCTGCCACACCTTCAACGGCCTCTGAGCTGGGGGAGGTTTTCGGCTCGGGATTGAAGGTCTGATGTGGGCCGTTGCCATTTTTACGTGGTGTAGCTCCATAATTTAGTCATTATTATACCAGATAATTTAAATACAAGGATACGGATCTTTTAACTCGTTGATAGTTATCCCATCTAGTAATAGGGAGGTTATACAGACTGGTTTTGATACGTGTCACGATAGTCAGTCATCATATACTCTCCGTAAATTAAGTACTATTTCTACATGCGTCACACCAATCTCAAATTAAGTGAAGGTCTTGGTCCGCATGGTCGTTTCGCTGTTTCCGTCCCATAATAGCCTATGTCGCAATATCTCGCAGTCTGAATTGCAGCTCCGCTTGCGCTCATGTCCTCACTAAACTGCGTGTAATTAGAATGACAATCAGCAGGGAGATAGTTGCGAAGGACCGTACCTCGAAAAAATGACTGACTACGAGCACACCCGACGAAGAAGAGCACGAAGTAGTAATTAAAAGTTACCATGAGGTAAGATCAGCATTGTTTCAAACTCGAACGGACGTTATACATTGAGCGAATGATGGCCAAAATCGAAAGCCGGCACTGGCCGAGGCATCCAGGCACGCCGCATCAGACCGAGTCGCCGAGCCGACGGCTCTATCAGCCTCGGGCCAAGCACCAGCATCGCCACCGATCGTTCCAAAACACAAGTTTCGAGCAAGCAACAAAACCAGACTCGATAGCATTCGCCAACCTTCGAGTCGTGCGCATTTGTAGAAAGTACTGATAATACGAGTTTGGCTAGTTCATTCGTACAGCACTCTCCACGCGACAAGAATATAGCTCGAACTACGCCAAGCAAGGGCCTTGTGTTTCTCCAACTGTTTGCTACACTTTTGGCTTTCCGTCCAAGGCATACTCGGCCACATCCAAATCGATTTATCGCGTCTGTCATTTTGGTCTGGCGTCCGCTCCTGTCTCGCAGACAACGGAAGAATTTATAAGAGTCCAAGTTCCAAGATGATTTGCGAAAGGATACGAGCTCAACTCGGAACGATAAACCGCGGCGAACCGGATATGGTCGATAACGATGGAAAGGCACGGCCACCATGTTGTCCACCACGCGCGATGCAACCCCTAATCCGATCTCCCCTTTCTGGGTGCTAAACAGATTGACGTTCCCACCCGCTGAGTTAACCGGATTCGATGTCAATTAGTGTTCCTGACACCCCAGTTCCTGAGGTCACAGCAGAAGTGGATAGCCGAATACGTAGCGGAGAATCTGGATGAAGAAGACGCGACGTGTCGAAGGTAGGTTGCCATCGCGGCCACGCGGAAAGACATGGAAAGGTAATTGAATATAATCGCTGGTGTCGTGGACAGATTCGGCCAATCAATTGGTGGTCCCAGTTTTGGCGTAATAAAAGCAGCATGGTGCTGGACCTAGTGGCTGTTACTAACGCTGCAGGAATTATCGAGTCCTCCTCGCCCGCGCTCCAGGGAACGATACTAGCACCTCCAACGGCGGCCTTGATCCGATGACGGCGTGTAAGTCGTGGACTGCAACTCCAAAAAATAAACCCGGCGGCAATCCTGGCGAGATGACCATGGAGTCAGAACCTGAACTCGAGCTCGAGCTCGAGCGGTAAAGTGCCCAATGTGGTGGGACGGAATAAGGCTCGGCGCTGGGGTGGGCAACGCGTGGGTTTGGCCCATAGTCGTATAGCTTATGACCTTTGTTCGAGTCTAGACGCGCAGCCTATATAGTAGCTGTGAGCTGGTAGGATAGAACAAGGGACGAAGGTCAGCTCAGCCTCCTCTTCATCGCAGAGAAATAAATGACACGTACGAACACCCATGAGACTGTGACTACATTTGCAGCCGAGTGAGCTTATATACGACCTCGGGAAGCCAACAACTGGATCCAGCCGCGTATGTTCGAGCAGTGGTCGCCTTGGCCAGTGTCGTGGCACCGTCGATACCGTATGAATCGGCAACCGGCTCGAGTTGTTTTTCCCTCTTCTGCTCCAGCGATATTACTAAGAAAGAGAAGTACTACTAAGTCAGGCCCCGTCGACAGATATCGTACAAGACGTACCTTGTATATGATAACAAGACCTTTCTATTTGCTTCAACAGTGTTTCGTGTTTCGTGTTTCGTGATGTCGTGGTGGTCGTTTGCCCAGGTTGGGGCCGACTAAGCGCCAAACCGCCAACAATTCTATAAATACATAAATTCATGTTTCTTACGTTTCTGTCCCATACAAAAATCCTCTCTAATTGAATAAGCGGCAAAAAGAGCCAGGATACAAGAGGTGTACCTGCAACTATAGCATCCAGCTGGTATAGTAGTTAGTTACAACACAGCCACTCGTCGGATAAACTCGGACGTCAGGCATTTCCTCCCTCAACCCGCCGAACTTCCCACCACGGTTCAAGTCTCCTGCGTCAATGACAAACATGCGTCGTATCCGCCGAGTGAAGAGATCGAAATTCTGGAGCAGATAAAGGACGAGAGTGCGATGCATAATCCACGCCCATGCCGTCATTCGTGCAATTACTTGGCTGAGACCTGCAAGTCTTTGAGAAGATTAGACTCGATACAAAAATGCAACGCAGCCAGCAATACGTACCCCAATACGAACCCATACCAACATGATCCGGTTGAGAACTGGTTAAAATCTGGTCGTACGCACCAGGTATTGTCGAAAACCAAAAAAAAATGAATCTTCAAATATGTTTTCCGCTTCGTTGGTGGGTGAACGTGTACAAACACCCAAATCACGTCAACAGCGTGACACCGGGGTCGAGCGGCGATACCAGGATCCAAGCCTTGACCGGAGCCCTCCGTAATTCCAGCCAGCGCACGACACCGAGAAGGCCAAGAGATATAATAGATGATCGTAGCAACTCGACGTATCCGAGAAAGCGAAAGGTGTTGGGAGCCGAATAGAATGGCGGACATAAGACCCGAGTGCCGAGATAAGCTATCCAGGCACGCCACGTGCCGGTTCACCGGCCTCGAGCCAAACATCGCATCACCACCGGTCATCTACCGTAATGGGGGAGTAAGCACAAAAGTCACCAGTAGGTCGCGACCCCGATACTGTAACCACCCGAGTTCGGTCTACCAAACGAACAGACTCTCGAAAATTCGAAACCCTGTCCAGGATACAAATACCGGCCCGGTTCAAGTTATACTTGGAGCGGAAAAGCTGGCGTTACGAGAGTTCAACCTCTGCTCGTTCGACGATCGCCAACTCACACGTTTTCCGGTTCCCAAAGTTGAAGGTTCGTTCCTCGAGCAGTGCCGCGACTGTATCCTCGACCTCCCGCGAACGGCGTGTGAAAAACGACGAGGTGTTGGTGCCACTGTGCTCCGCTAAACAACAAAATTGTGGTAAAAATGCTAGTTCAGTCGCTCAGCGACTTGGTTGACAAGCGCTTGGTGTGCCAGTTTTGCGGTGCAGACCAGGGTAGGATTCGATAAATTGGCAAGGAATGTCCATGATATGGAATCGCCGTTAGAGTGAAAGAAGATGTCGAAACGAGGACACTGGATCATGTCGTACTGAAGCAAAAACCGAGCCAGTCCGGGTGCACGCATAAAACTTGGACCATCAACTTTTTGATTTGCGATCGCAACTCCGTCTCGTCCCACGTGTGCGACTTGCATTTGAAGCTCTGCCTGAGTTCCAGACCATCCAAGGTGGCACGCGTATCATCGCCTGCGGTGTTTCCCTCGATCCAGCCGCTTCCAGTTCATCGAACTCGTTCGGTTTGTGGATCAGGTCCGATCCGCATCGTATATTGGGCAGGCACTCCATGAGCCGAGGTCTCAGTAATGATAGGAGTCGAGGGAGACGTGGTGGCGGGTCCAGCAGAAGGCGGCGAGGCGATCCAATATTTGGATCTGCTGTCAATTGAGCCAACGATGAAGACATAGCCAAATTAACCGATAACCAGGGCGTCGCGAGGAGACGGCGGCGATAAGGGTTTGGCAGGATGAGACATAATCGGTGGCGGAGGAATAGATCCAGTCGTCGGAATTAGCCCATCCGTCGTTGACGTGCTCGTTGGTGGCGGCATCGTTGTATTTCTCAACAGAAGGATAGCTGAAGCTGTAGACGGGATGGCGGCATCGGACCTGATAGTGCTCAGGCTTGGTTAATCGTCGTGCTTGTATCGACAAGCGTGACTGCGTCTTGGGAGTATAGTTGGTCGCGTCGAGTGTATCACAGAAGAACTAAGGTGCTATGGAGCAACTGGCTTATTTGAACGCGTCTCTGACATAGACGGGAGAGAAGAAGACGTACATATGAGGCTATCAATCGTCGGCAGAACACGCGGCCTCGGGTGGCGTCGTTGTCTGCATCGGTGTAGCAAGCGGAAAGCAGGTGGGCAAAAAGGTACATGCTGCGATGATGTCGGAGAGAAGCAAAGAGTTATTGCTCGTTCCAAGCGCGTCAGACGACAAGTGGACTAGAGGGGGGTCAGGCTGCAACAGGCCGGTCGTTGACGGAAGATTGAGCGAGATGCGCCTTCACGTGGTTGGTTCTCACGCCTCCACGAGCGCCAAAATGGCTTTACAGTAGTCAATAGTCAGGTAGTTTATGACCCTTGTTCGAGTCTAAACGTGTAGTTAGATAACATAGGCGAACTGATAAGATAGAGTAAGGGATGGAGGTCAGCTCAACCGCCTCTCCATCGCAAAGAAGAAATGAATGACACGTACGAAGACTTGCGAGACCGTGATGACATCTTGCGACCGATTGAAGAGAGCTTGTATACAACCTCGGGTAGTCAATGACTGGACCTAACCACGTATGGTCGAGTAGTGGTGGCAGTAGTCACTCTTGCAGTGTGGTCGATACAGTGTGAATGAGTTATTAAAATTTCCGGCTTTGTTCCAGTGAGATCACTAAGAAAGAAAAGTACAAATGAGCCAGGCTCCGCCAATGCTTATCGTACAAGACGCACCCTTTATGTGGCGACAAAACTATTCCCTTTCTCCAACATTCTCTTGAACGCTGTGGTGGTCGTCCGTAGGAGTTGGGCACTGACTAAGCGCTAGGCCCACCGACGGTTCTGATTCTATAAACACGCAAATTCACGTTTCGCCCAGTGCTGTCTCTCGAAGAACATGTTCCGTATCAGGATCAGTTTCAAAAGAGCTATATAAAAGGATAATACGATTGCAAGCTATAGGAGTGCAGTAGCCAACAAAACACCCTCTCATCTGATAAACTCCAGCCCCGGGTGTACCCTCTCGCAAACTACAAGAGAATGAGTCACAAACATTGACCTTCCTAGAACTGTGGCCCAAGTCTCCTCGAATACTCGCCAGCCTCGACGAAACAACTGGATAAACCCCAACGTTGAACCCTTTACGCATTGCGCTTTCATCTCAGGTCTAACCCGTGTTTCTATCTCTCCGCTAGACACATAAGAGCTACGTTCGCGGTCGACACTGATCAGCCGGATTGTAGACAAGAAAATAACGCGGCTAGCTATACGTACTCATGTCAACATCATCCGACCAAAAACCAGCCATAAGACGGCGAGCGACACAGAGAAAGGAAAGTGCCGATGGGACGAGCGTTATGACGAATGGGTGTAGCAAGTTGACGTATCTGAGAAAGCGAAAACTGTTGGGGGAGCTGAAGTGAATGGCGGAGATAAGGCCCGAGTGCCAAATAAGATGTCCAGGCACGCGACACGTGTCGTTTTACCGAACCGTCGGCTCATCCCCGAGCCAAACACCGCACCGGTCATCCAGCTAAGTCGAGCAAACGCGCGAAACGAACTGGTAGACCCGCCATCCTGGTAGCGCGACCATTAGAAACTGATCCAGCGCACGAGCCGGCTCCCGAAGATTCAAACCCCATCTACGTTACGACTACTGGTCCGAAGTTGAATCTGAAGTGGAGAAGCTAGTATTGCGAGAGGTCCCGCCTCCACTCGTGCGACGATCGCCAAATAACACGCTTCCTGATTCCCATCCAATAGGCTCGAATTTTCGTTCGTCGAGACCATACCCTCAGGTTTCGGCGAAGACGCGTGAGGAACGAGTTGTTGTTATCACGATGCTCTACTCGATAGCAAAGCTGCGATAATATTCCAAGTATAACCTCTCGGCGACCTGATCGATAAGCGCCTATCCTCCTGTTTTGCGGCAGAGCATAGGACGGAGGGTTGACAAATCGGCAAGGCACGTCCATGATACGGATCGTTGTTGTAGAGTTGAAGACGTCGAAACGCGAGTAATGGATTATGTCGCATTGAGGTTAAAACCGAGCGAACATTGGTGCGCGCACAAGATCTGGACCACGGAATTTGTTTTATTCGTGATTGCAATCTCGTATCGTCCCACGTGTACGGCCTGCACTGAAAGCTTGGTCCTACCTTCACGGTCCCACGCATCATTGCCTGCGCTGTTTTCCTCGACCTAGCTGCCTCTCGTTCGTCGTTCGTCGTTCGGTTGGTAGATTGGGCCCGTTCCGCAGCGTGTATTGAACAGGCACTCCACGAGCTAAGGTTTTGGCAATAACAAGGCGAAGACGTGACGGCGGGTCCCGAAAAAGACGACAATGCAGGTCTAAATGTTGGAAGTTGCTGCCGGTTTAGTGAAAAATGAAGGCCGCGCAGGTAGGGTAACCGATCAAGAGGGCATTGCCATCGTTGGACGGGGAGGCGGTGGCACGGTTAGGCACAAACGGCGGCAGAGAGCCCAATACAGTCGTCGGAACCAGCCCATCCGTCGTTGACGTGCCTTTGGCGACGGTGATTGTCATCTCGCGGACGCCATGATGCATTCTCCAACCCAAGGGCAGCTGAGGCTCCAAGCGGAATGGCGAAAGCGGCAAGGATTGCGGATACGCTGTCGAGCTCCGGCGGTAGAAAGATAGACCCAGCAGATCCAGGACTTGAACTTGAGCTTTAAGAGTTCGGAGCAGCAGGTGGTGCTGGACTCGGTATCGGGCTTGGCGGTTGGAAGAGTCACAGAGTCAAGTTGTTCGTATCGAGCGTACCACAGAAGGATCAAGGCGCTAGAGAAAAATCAGCTGATTTGAACACACCTTGACAGAGAGGAAAGAGCAAAAGACGTACATATAAGACTAGAACGACCGCCGGCGGCACACGCGCAACCTCAAGCAGCGTTGTTTTCCATGCCAGCGAAGGTAAGTTGGTAGAAAGGAACGCGCCATGACGGCGTCTAGGAGAAGTGAATAATCATCGCTCGTTTCACGTACGTCAGAGATAAGTAGATTAACGGGATCAGGTTGCAATAGGCTGGTCGTTGACGGAAGACGGAACGAGATGCGCCTTCACGTGGTTGGTTCTCACGCCCCACCGGCGTCAAAGCGGACGACAGAATTATTTCAGGACAAAAAGTTGTGCTCGCTCGCGGTTCGAGTCAGGTGAAACCTCTAAGTTCGTATACTCGTGATAACCCTTACAGTGTGGGAGCTAAAGTGAAGGCTTTATGATTCGAAACCATGCAAAGTTGAACCAGCCGATTTTGGGCAAACAGAACACCAGAAACAAGGAAACGACTACGTAGAACGAGGAGAATGGCTCGTTCGTTTATCGAGTACGCACGCAGATGTCTTCATAGAGTCACTACACGACGAGCGAGTAGGGTGTCCAAGGCATAAAATTTGATTTTTGATATGAACAAATTAATAACACGAGATTACAAGAAATATCCGTCGTGATCCTCTCAATCTCACACCGGAAACCATCTTCTCCAGCCGACTCTGTCAGACAAGTCACCGATTTTGGCAGCAGGGTTGTCGTCCGATAAGTGGTCCTGACGTATTGCACTTTGGTTTTGGCCAGACTCGATGACTGCGGATAGGCAACACAACAAACTTGGCAGGTTGTTTTAGTTTCAGTGTCGCTTACCTCGAGCGCTGGAAAGAAAAACGTGACAGTATGCAGCGGTGCCGAACGCGACGATTCGAGCATCAGCCCGGAACTTGGCTCTGGCCGCGGCCATTAACGACGGGATGGACTGGGACAGTTGAGGTCACAGGAAGGACAACAGAAATAAAGTCTCCAGGCAGATTACAAGATCGTATCCAAACGGAGATCGCAGTATATCCGTTCATCGGGCCAATAACTGAAAAATCACGAGCGAAAACTATCCAGGCACGCGCTGTCGCCACCGATCATTGATCGGCGATTCCATTCCAACCAATCCTCGGACGACACCGCCGGTTACTCGATCTCAGAACATCTGGTTGATCGACTTAACTCACGTGTCGATGGTGGACGCCGAAGTAATGCTCGCATGATGAACATCCACCTGGCCAGGCACAGAGACCGGACCTGCTCTATATCCAACGTTTTGAAAGTCCAAGTCATCCCGCTTCAAGCGATGGAGGCACATCCATTGCGAGTCAAACTGCGTACAAAACTCCACTCACGCAGGAGAACGCGTCCGCGAATCCAGAGAATAGAGAGCCAAGCGGCCAGGTGAGATCAAGTCTCCAGAACGGTCCAGACATGAATCACTCGTTCGAGGCGAATTGGCTCGGTCGCTGTGTGCTTCGTCGCATCCAGTACCGGTCATATCCACGAGCATTCCGTTCGGAGTCCAAGCGACAACGCTCGCCTCGCGCTGATTAGGTCCAGCCGGGGAGGGGTTCCAAGAGCCCTCGTATTAATACGACAGCGACAGCGAGAAGAATGTGGCGGTGAATCCAACGAAACGTCAAAAAGAGTGAGCCAGAAGAACGCCAAGTCCAACCGTCATGTCTCCCGCATGGCCTAAAAAAACGACTTCGATTACTCTCCTCGTTCGGCTCACCGACCGTGTGTATTCCGCGCGAATGACGATCCGGCGCTGTTCAGTCATAAGCCTATCGAGCCTCGTACTCGAAAATCTACTTTCGTCCTTCGTAAATTTTCCTCCACAAGGAAAGCAGGCCCGTACAGGAGGAGCAAGAGCCGCAATGGACATCAACGGCGTCTGGGTGTGCGAATGCGAAGGAAAGTGGAGGGATCTATGAGCCTGGAGCGTCGGAGCCGACACAGGGGAATGCGAATAGGGGTAACTTTAGCCCTGTCCTTGGATCTGGTGTTGGTGAGGACTGTCGGACCGTCTAGGCTCGATATCGGTATGCGCATGTCCAACGCTGCTCCCGCCCGCCCTGACATGATGTTTACGTCGTCCGCTAGTCTCGGCCGCGGTAGTCCACGCAGCAATCTTCCCCTTGATCCCGCCCTGCATCCGTTTCCGTCCTCCTATATCACCTAGACCAGAATTTGATGCACTAGACAGATAGCCCGCGTTGGACGCGCTCGACATGTATCCTTCCGAATCCGTCACAGCGCCATCCGTGGGGAGAATACGCCTAGGCGGCAACGGCCGTGGGACTTCGTGCGTACTCGAATCCGACCTCTCTCCACTCCGAGGGAGCAAGATGCTCATCGACGCGCTCCGCCTCTTCAGAGACCCAGATAGCTGACCGAGCCTCGCCGGGCGCGGGATCGGCTTCTCAGAACTAGCGGGCTCGTCGTTAGGGTCCGGTAAAGGCACAGGGCCCGCCGCAGAGGGAGATACCGCGTCGGTCGTATGGACCCGCGCGAGAGGCGCACCAAGATCGCTAGACGGAAAGACGAAGATCCCGCTCTCGCGTTTCGACGTGTTCCAGGGCATGAGCGTGCGCTGACTAGACGCTGTCGACACGCGCTTGTCCGGGTCCTGCATCGCAGGCGATTGAGGCCGCGCCTGGGGATTGCCGCTAAACGGGTTCAAGCCGGAGAACAGCGGAGGAGCGGCTTCTGGCGTTGTCGCGTCCAAGAGTTGGTTTGAGGGCTGGGGCGTATTAACGTTGGATATATCCGCATCGTACGTCTCGGGCTGCCCAAAGACCTTGGGATCTACAACCTCGCTCGCGCTGGTAGCCGTGCCTGTCCCAGACGATAACAAAGAAGCGACGCTCGACGAAGGGCCGAATATGTCCGAAGCAGATTCCGAGTGCCGGCCGTGCTCGTCGACGGATTTTCCTTCGCTTGTTCCTATCGTGCGACGCGCCGAGATGCCTCCACGTGGATCGCGGTCGTGTTCGTGCCGCATGTACTCGATAGCGGCGGCGATACTTCTGCGGAACGAAGCCAGCGCGGTTAGTTTCTTGGTGAAAAAATCGGTAAAGAGGGGATAAGAGAGAATGAAGTTTTAAAACGAGAGTGAATAATCAAGACGATACGCAAAGTCAATCTAATGCGAGTGAACGGGTGGAAGATAGGGAGGATCGTCGTACGCCCAAGGGATGATGGAACGAAACAGAGGGGAACGTCAAGGGGCAGCCAACAGGCACCGTCTCCACGTTTCCATCCAGACCCTGAGCGGTTTCATTAACCACGGTCCAAACATTAGCACCGCCACGTTCTCCACGGCGCAGAGCAGAAGATTACGATAAAAAAAAAAGAGCAAAAAATATTGGACTCACGGGCTATTGGGCATCATACTGCCTCTACCGACGACACCTGCAACGCTCATTCCGAGTCCAAACGCACTCCCGAGCACACCTCCCGCCTTCAGTTTCGCCGGCTTCGGTGGTGGACTCGGCGGACTTGGCTTCTTGTCCTTATTCGACGGAGATCCAAACAATGCACCAATCCCAGGCGTTGAGCCGCTCCCGCGTTTTCGCGAGCCGCCGCAGTTGTTGTTTTGGTCCTCGGCAGACTCATCAAGGGCATCCTTCCCGCCAGCGGTAAACCCAAAGCCGGTACCAGTCCCGGGCGTGCTCGGTCGCCTTAGGTTAAGCACTCCGCCCCTCCCGCTTCCTCCATGCGTCGACTCCTTCCTGGAACGAGAGGAGAACACATTGGCAATTCCCAAGTTCAACTTGAGCGGACGATGCGTGGGAGATGACGGCTGCTGTGTACCCCAGTTCCGGTCCTGCGCGAGCTCGGGGTGCCTCTTTGGTTGTTGCGGCGACTGTTGCTGCTGCAGCCCCATCGTCTGCATATGGTGCTGCGGGATCATCCGAATAAACTCTCCCTCGCCACCCTCTCCGCCTCCCACGTGGATCCTCAGATCTTCGCAGCTGACGCCGCCGCGTTTGAGCAGATCCTTGCTAAGCTGTCGCTTCTTTTTGCCGAACCGGGCTGCGAACCCGCCTGGACTTGACGGGTTAGGCAATCCGGTAGACGAATGTGGGCTGAACCCGCCGCCTATGGAGTGAAGGCTGACTCCGTCGACCGTTGGGTGAGGGCTGACGCCACCGCTTGATTGCAGGCTTGGCGGAACCACCGGGCTCGGAAGTATAGACGTTTGACCAGGGGTGATGAGATACGGTGAGTCGGGTGCCGTCTGCATCTGCGAAGTCGACATCGAGGACGGAGAGAGTACTTCGCTTTGAGTTTGCGACCCGGTGCTAGCCAACGTGTGCGGAGTGCCTTCCAAGCTCAGCCCGGTCGTCGGGCCGTCCGAGGCGGAGGGCTCGGCGGCCTCGTGTACCAGCACCTGCGGTATCTCTCGCGCTTCGACCGTCTATTTTTGAGCGCTGGAGGGACTCGTACTCGTACTCCTATTGTTCATCAGATCCGAATCGGAGTGTGTTGATCCAGCCAGCGCCCCACGGTCCGACGTCGCATCTAGTTCAGGGATAGATGAAGGCGTGGCATCAGGTTCGGCGGACAATGGAGTGGCAGGTCCAAAAGAAGACGCTGCCGTCAGCGCAGCCGATGAAGATGCCGTAGCCAGCGTAACCGATGACGAGTGTGTTGTTATCGTTGGTCCGGGAGGTATTGGCGGTAGCGGATGAGATGGATTAGACGCTGTACGCGGCAGTGGGACCGACCCAGTTGCAGGAACTGGTCCGGCCGTCGTCGACGTGTTCCTTGGCGACGGAGATGGCGCTCTCGACGGTGCTCGGCTCTTACGCTTCAGCGATGGAGCTAGCTGAGACTGCGAGCGAGAGGGTAAAAGTGGTAACGGCCGCGGATATGCAGTGGGCGTCGCGGTGGTGGTCGTAGGGACAGAGCCAGTGGATCCAGAACTTGAACCTTGGGAATTTGAAGCGGCAGGAGCAGGACTCGGTGTCACAGTCGGCAACGTGTGGATCTGTCCAATCGCCATATTGCGCTCGACGAGCTGTTCCTGAGTCTGAGAGCGAAGCCGATCGTACAGAGGTGTGCCGACAGGTGGAGGTGAGGCGCTGTAGAACAATCAGGGTGAGCACGTCCCGTCGAAAAGTGATTATAAAATTATAAATAAGAAGGCAGAACTTACGAAGACTCGGCGTAGCTACCCCTCTTTAGCGGCACCCACATTACTTCAGGTAGCCAGTACTCCGACGCAGTTGCGCACGGCGCGGGCGGTGGTGGCTAGAACACGGAAACTGGCAGCAGCCGTTAGACACGGGCAGCTTAATCGACTATCAGCTCCGTCGCGGTGTATCGAGGCTAGAGGCAGTGGCTGGGGAGATCGTCGGCATTGCTAGTCCATGAAGAAATCGTCGTGCGCGTAAACTAGCCCAAAGCCGGGCAAGCACTGGAATCATGTTGGAACAGAACAAGAAACCGATCGTTGCAGGTGGGTCGGCCGACAACTGGGTGAAAGAGTTACAAGGGACGTTCGGACGCCAGACCACGACTCGTCATGGGTGTGTGGAGGTGCAAATCCGGCCCGAATCACGCGACGACAGATCCGAGCTTTTGCATCCATCACTCAAATACAGAATGTTATACATCGTCGGTACTTTACAATGTCTGAGAAATGAAACCGCCTTGTAACTCGCCACGCTCCGAATCTTCAACCAGCTACACACGACTTTACGGCTTCCCAACAACGCCTGGGACGGACGCCTGGGATCCGCCGGACACATCTTTCTCACGTCTCACATCTACTTTCGTCGACGACTGCACCTGTCGCGTCCTATATGAGATCAAGTCATCGTTCACATGCGCAACGGTTGTCCTAGCGTCGGCGTTGTCTGGCGCAAAAATCGCCGTCGTTGTTTGGCCTTGGCGTTCCTACTCGCACGTGCTCAGCCAAGCTGTGTCTCGCTGAGTCAGCATGCATACACCCAGTCTCACGTTGAACTTGGATAATCGCACCACACATATCGACTATAAGTCTGCTTTTCATGCTTCTGCATTTTCATATACCTCCGTTCAGCGTGAAGACAACCGTAGTCTTGCGCAGGCGGGAGATGATAGCAAGGCGCTTTGTTTGAGTGCCCTCAAAACGACGGGGGGGAGGGTGGGACAATCGGTGCAAACCTATGAACCACATACCGTTCCACCCTACTCTCGAGGGTACCCAGATGAGATTCTTGCGGCGGATATTATCAGATAGATTCGCTAAAGTCGAATATGTGGGCATTTTTTCGTACAGCACGATATATTTATAAGGGAACTAGAATGGTGTCGACCAGGATCTCGTTCCTAAATAGTATCATTACCGAATCACTTGAGTGCGGGCTTGAAGAATGACTGTCGGTCTCGACGACATCATCCCAGCCGCTGATTGATCTATCCTGAAGCCAAGCCCGAGGCAACTATGAGAGCGGGGGAAGACAAACACTAGTTGCATCATTCACAAGACAGCGACCACGCATACATCGTGGAGAAATTATAGACTAGCGACCGAGATCCATGAGTCTCCGTGAACGAACTCCTTGAAGTCAATGATATGTGTGTGGCGGATACGGGATGGGGAGATACATAGCAGAGAGTCGTCGATCTCCCGCATCTCTGATGGAAGCCAAACGAGCGGCTTGCCCTCGGTCGAGGTCACCCAGCCAGCGATGTCGGGGTGCATATGACGGGCAAGCTGAAAGCTGTATGCTAACGTTCTATCGTCCTCCGCGTGAGATGGGAGAAGTGGTACTTCGGTTCCTGCATCGCATTGAGTTGGACATAACTAATCAGAGCCGAACTGGTTGGACGTACCGGACAGATGTTTCGCGGTGCGAGTACTCGATGCGATGTGAGACTCTGCGTCCCAGATACGTATCGTCATGTCATATGAGCCAGACACGATCCGACGGCCGTCAGGAGAGAACGCAACAGACGTCACCCCGTTTGAGTGACCTCGGAGTGGCTCGTGTACTGCCTCACCGGTCTCTGCGCTCCAGATACGCACCGTGTTGTCGTGGGATCCTGAGGCGATCCAGCGACCGTCAGGAGAGAACGCGACGGATCGCACAGTGCCTTCGTGCCCTCGAAGGGGATCGAGTACAGGGTGACCGTTCTCTACGTCCCAGATGCGCATGGTTTTGTCGTCTGAACCGGAAACAAGTCGATTGCCATCGGAGGAGAATGCGACAGAGTACACCCACTCTTCGTGGCCAGTCAGCGGTCCGAGTGCTTGTTGGCCAGTCTCTGCATCCCAGACGCGTACCGTCTTGTCATCCGAGCCCGAGGCGATCCGGCGACCGTGGGGAGAGAACGCGACAGACCTGACCCTGTCTGTATGACCAGCTAGCGGTTCAAATACAGCCCTGCCGGTCTCCGCATCCCATATGCGTACTGTCCTGTCAGAGGAGCCTGAGACTATAAGACGACAGCCTGGAGAAAACGCGACAGACATTACTCTGCCAGAGTGACCTCGCAGCGGCTCGAGAACCGGGCTGCCTGTCTCTGCGTCCCAGATGCGTATGGTCTCGTCATCGGAGCCTGACACAACCCGACAGCCATCTGATGACAACCCCACAGAGGTTACTGCATCCGTATGCCCTTCGAGAGGTCCGAGCGCCATCGCGCCTGTTTCCGCATCCCAGATGCGCACTGTCTTGTCCTCAGAGCCTGAGACAACACGACGACCGTCTGGCGAGAATGCGACAGACCATATGAGACCCGAGTGGCCTTCGGTGGTGGTGGATTCCTGCATCATCCCCATATCGCCTACACTGGCTACGTCCCAGACACGCATGGTCTTGTCCAAGGAGCCAGACACTACTCGGTGGCCATCAGAAGAGAATGCAACCGAGTAAACCCAGTGTGAATGGCCGTTTAGCGGCTGGCAGACCGCAGCTCCCGTCCGAGCATCCCAGATGCGTACTGTTCTATCGAGGGAGCCAGACACTACCAGGCGACCGTCAGGAGAGAACGCAACAGATACCACATAGCCCGAGTGGCCATGGAGTGGCTCGATGAGTGCCTGGCCTGTGTTCGCGTCCCAGATACGTACTGTCTTATCAACAGAGCCTGAGACTATGCGATCGCCGTCAGGGGAGAACGCGACAGACCGCACATAGCCGGAATGGCCATCGAGCGGTTGAAGCACTGGTTCGCCTGTCTGTGCATCCCATATACGCCACGTCTTGTCGTCTGAGCCAGAGACAATCCATCGGCCATCAGGAGAAAATGCCACGGACCGCACCCAGCCCGAGTGACCACGAAGCTCGAGTATGCATTCCCCGGTCTGCCAGGCCCAGACGCGTACTGTCCAGTCCCAAGATCCCGAGGCGATTCGACGACCGTCGGTGGAGAACGCGACCGATTGCACCCCCACTGAGCGACCTCGCAACAGATCACCCTTTGCCTCGCCTGTCTCTGCGTCCCACACCCGGATCGTCTCGTCGCCAGAGGAATACGCTATCCAACGACCGTCAGGGGAGAACGCCACACAGTTCACCCTGGCTGAGTGCCCAGTCAGTGGTTCCAGCACTGCGTTGCCTGTCTCCGCGTCCCATATCCTGACCATCCCATCCTCAGACCCCGAGACTATGCGGCGACCGTTGGGGCTATATGCAACCGAATAGACCTCGCTAGAAACCGAGATGCTGCGAAGGCATGGCGTCCACTCCTGCTCGGCGCCTTGACGAATGGAAAGTCGCTTTGGAAAGTACCTTCCCATGCGCTGCGCCATCCCCGAGTGGGTAGGCGCAAACGCCAGGGCGGATATGTAGAGATGTGGAGCACTGCGTGATATCGCATCGTAGAACGACAGCACAAACCTGTATGCGTCGTTCGCCGCTACCACACAATCTTGCATAGAGTCCTAAGGTAGAGTTTTATTCTGACCATGTGCGATTCAAGCCATAGCTAGGGATGCTCACCGGCGCTTGACATCCCATCAGGTCTTGTAGGTTAGCGAGTGCCGCCCCAAGGTTCCCAAGCAAGCTTAGCGCTTCGATCCAGTACAACAGCCCTCGTCCGAGCATGAACGTTCCCAAACAGTGGTCCAGCATATCCATCTGGGCCGCGGAAACGTGGCTGGCCCAGTACAAGCAGCTATAACTCACGTGCGGTGCGATGGCTTCTTCCACTCGGCTCTTGAGGCCTGGGACTTCGCTGTTGAACCGATCGCAGGTCTCGAGTCCGCAGATGTTGAACTTCAGACGTCTATCCATTGCTTCGAAGCAGCATTTCGCGATCGTGGTGTTCTGTTCGGCCAGATCTACGCATAGCTGCTTCGAGCGCGATCGGTCTGTGACGTAATCCAGGAACGACGGATGGAAGACTCGAACCGCCCCGCCGAGTTCCTCGTCCACGTGCAGCACCGACGATAGACTGTCGACTACTCGCTTCAGCACACCTTGCGAGACTCGGCCTTCCAGCAACGACGCAAGGCCGGTGATCGACAACGGCGCCCGCGTCGCGGTGACCACCACAGCTCCCAGGCACAGGCGCATATAGTCTTCGTTGTCTGCTGTGGCGCTCGGAGCGCTAGCCTCGACTACTGTTGTGTAGAGCGAATCGATATCGGCCAGCCGCGAACCGGCCAAGGCTTTCTCCAGACATTTGGTTCGGTCGTATCCACTCTTGATGAACTCGCACGCTGTTCGCGCCCATACGAAAAGACCGCCCGCTCGCCTAGATATCTGTTCTACCGCGTCCTTCGGCCAGCCATCGTCGCGTTTCATATCGCTCAGGCGCCGTTCCACGAACAGCTGGATGTCGGCGGACGCGTCGTACTCGAGCACGTCATATTTTACGAACTGATCCGACGGAACATCCCTGAAGAAGTCTTGGATGTCTGGGTCAGGGCGGCTAGTGACTACTATCCTCAACCATGGTCCAATCTGGGATAAGCTGCGTAGACACACGAGCAGCTGTCGCCGCTCGGTCGCGTCTCTGCACTCGTCCAGCGCGTCGACAAGGACGACCAGCGGGTTCGCTGGTCGCTTTGCCTGCGCGAGCCGTTGTAGGGACTTCGAGACCAGCACGTCGCACATCCACTGCAGGTGTCGTAAGCAGAGTTCGGGATCCTCGTCGATCGCGGCTATCACCAACTCCTTGTACGCCTTCCAACGCGTTGCAAGCCCATAGAGGATCGTCATTAGCACTCGGCGCGGGTCGCGGAGCTCCGGGTTGTCACGTTTACAGAACACGCTCGACGCTAGCGCACGTGGTGGCCGATCGAGTCGCAGGCACAGGGACGTCGCGATCGAGCTCTTGCCGAAGCCGGCCGGGCCGTGGAGCCAAGCGAGATGCGGGCCGACGTCAATGTTCTCGGCCCAGCCAGCGAGATCTTCGATGATATCGATTCGAGTGCCAGGGGTGCACTCCCTACCCTGGTCGTAGCTGGCTCTGTCGACCGGCTTCAGCTCTTTTAGTTTCGCATCCATCTCTGGTTTGAGCGTGACGTTCGTTAGTGCGACGCTGTTCGACTGTTTCTAGTTCGTATGCTTACCCTGGTTCTTCACCGCTTGCAGCGTCTGCGCCTCCATCCTCGTGTC